>SZWC01022593.1:5885-34222 GCA_023375785.1 Penium margaritaceum
GGCGGGGGGGGAGGGGACGGGCGGGCGGGCGGGCGGGCAGGCTGGCAGGCAGGCAGGGCAGGCCGGGGTGCTGGCGGGCCGGCAGGGAAGGCCATCAGGTGGGCGAGCCGGGGCACGGGCAGGTGGATGGGTTGAAGGTGGGCCGGTGAGCAGGCTGGCCGGTGGGCAGGTGGGCCGGTGGGCAGGTGGGCCGGTGGGCAGGGATGCGGGCTATTGCAGGTCTGTAGGCATGCAGTCAGCCGGGTGGGTGGATGGGCAGGCAGAGACCGACACCATGCGGGAGTGCGATGGCACAGGGGCACGAGCAGACGGGCAGAAAGATGGACGCCGAGGAAGGACAGCAGAGGAGTGGAGGGACAGAGGGAGGGTCGGAGAGGAGGAAGGGAGAGACACAGGCAAAAGGAGATCGCAAATGGACGGATGGAGTGGTAGAAGGGTAGACAGACAGGCAAATGGGCAGATGGACGGGCTGGAGAGTGGGCGGGCAGGCGGGGGGGTGGACCCATGCCCATGCCCATGCCCATGCCCATGTCCATGCCCGCATCGATGCCATGCCCACTCATGACATGCCCATTCCCATCTCCGTTCCTGAATGCGTCTCTACCCTCACTTACTTTTGCATTGTCCGCCAGAACCGCTCCTGAGCCAGACGCTGCGTTGCTCCTTGCACTGCCTTCGCCATCGTCACCCTGCCGCTTCCCCTGGCCCTGCCCCTGCCCTCGCCCGTGCCCCTGCCCCTGCCCCTGCCCCTGCCCCTGCCCCTGCCCCTGCCCGTGCCCCTGCCGCCGATCTTCCTCCCACGTCTCGTCCACTCGTACCCTCTCCGTGCCATCACGCTCGATGCCGCCCTCATTCCCTGCACCAGCTTGCGTTGCAGCACCGCCTGCTTGCTCGCCTTGCACAGCTCCACCTGCCCTCTGAACCTGCTGCTGCTGCTGCTGCTGCTGCTGCTGCTTCGCAATCTTGTTCTCCACCTCCGCTCGCAAGCGCTCACCCTCAAGTGCGGGTGCGGGTGAGGACGCGGCATCGGTCGGCCCGCCGGCGACAGCGGCACTGTCTCCTTCTCCACCAGATCCATGCGCTGCTGCCACACCACCTGCTGCCCCTCCCTGCTCCTCCTCCTCCTCGTCCTCCTCCTGCCCCACCTGCTTGCCAGTCCCTGCCGCAGCGGCAGCAGCCACAACCACAGCAGCGGCAGCAGGAGGAGGAGGAGATGGAGTGACGACCCGCAGAGGCATGCTGCTCGTGTCCGGACCGGGGGCACCACTGCCATCATTGCCGCTGCCGCTCTCCTCCTCATGCCTCCCGTCACTTGTTCTGCTTCTGCTTCTGCTACCAACTCCTGCTGTGCCATGGCTGTCCGTGCCGCCACCGCCATTCTGTACTTCTGATGCCATTGCTTCACTGTGCTGTAGCTGCTGCTGCTGCTGCTGCTGCTGCTGCGGATGATGCCGCTGCTGCTGTTGCTGATGCTGACGCTGCTGCTGCTGATGCAGCTGCTGCTGTTGCTGCTGCTGATGCCGTTGCTGCTGCTGATGCCGCTGCTGCTGTTGCTGATGCTGACGCTGCTGCTGCTGATGCAGCTGCTGCTGTTGCTGCTGCTGATGCCGTTGCTGCTGCTGATGCCGCTGCTGCTGCTGCTGCTGCTGCTGCTGCTGATGATGATGATGCTGATGATGATTTTGCCGCTGCAGCTGCTGTAGTTGATGAGTGGTCGAAGGCGAGGGAACATTCTGCAGAGGATTCAGAAGCGGGGGATGCGGCAGCGCCTGTGCCACACCTGGCCTCTTCCTCTCCACCTCATCCTCCCCCTCGTGCTCCCGCCGTTGTTGAGACTGCTGTTGCTGCTGTACCTGCTGCTGCTGCTGCTGCTGCTGCTGCTGCTGCTGCTGCTGCTGCTGCTGCTGATGCTGCTGCGGCGGCGGCGGGAGGGGGCGCAGCGAGGGCGGTGCTGGTGGCCGGGGCGGCGGCTGCTCCATTATCGTCACGCCGCGATGACGCCGTCGACGGCGGGGGTCCCAGTAGCCTTGGCTAGCCCTCTACTGCAGTCGGTGTTGGTGTCACCCACTTCCAAGCACGTCACCCGCTGCTGCCGCAGCCGCCGCAGCTGCTGCTGCTGATGGTGGTGCTGCTGCTACTGGCGTCGATGACACTCCACAAGAGGCACGGCGCCTGACCACTCGAACGGCCACGAGTCGTGCCAGCGAGCTCGCTGGCACGACCAAGTCGGCAGTGGAGCCGAGAGCTAGAGACGGGCGGGCGAAGTCAGGCGTTGCGAGGAGATGCAGAAGCTGGTGCAGGGTGTGGCGGCAGAGTGCGTGCACCGCGCACAGGAGGGGAGCGTCGCGCTTGCATTACCAGTCCGCCTACTCCTGACCAACGCTGCCACGGCCAGAACGCTGTAGACTCGGGGTGCGCGGCACACAGCGTGCAGCGTCAGCTGTCTCGGGGTGAGGCAAGGAGACGAGGAGGCGCGGGGGGAGGGGGAGGTGGGNTGTCAGAATCCTACGCCGTCTGAACCTAGACGTGCAGAATCAAAAGACAGACGCAGCGACTGGTCACATGCATGCATCCATCGACTGACAGCGAGTATATAATGCAAAAACATGCAAATGGGCCTCATTCCCAGTCCGCTGAAAGGCGCCTGCAAGACGTAGAAGGCACAGCAAGGAGTCCCGGTGACATCTGGGACTCTGGAACAGTGGTCGGTCAGCTCCAGGCGGGTAGTCCGCCGCCTGTCGTCGCGCCGGTGTCACCAGGGCCGCCTGCCTCAGGGATCTGCACGAGTATGGACACAGCCGAGTGGTCACAATAAACTCTACAGGAACGGCACAAAGCACAACACTCCCCCATGACCCGATGGTACGCATGTCCATACGCGTACAACACTAGTACAACCACATAGTGGGTGACACAGACAGATGAGACGCCAACGTACATCCCACACTCAACCACTGTCACGCACGGGGCGAAGCCCAACAGAACGAATGGCCACTAGGAACTTTCCGCGGGCGAGTGCCTTCGTCAAGAAATCAGCACGCTGCAAGTCAGTGCCAACCCACATGATGGAGATCATGCGTCGCTCCACCAGATCACGAACAAAGTGATGCTCAACCGCAATGTGCTTTGTGCGAGCATGAAAAACACCAGAGTTCTCCGCAATGGCGAGAGCACTCTGGTTGTCGCAACGCAGCACAATGGCGGGTACTGAGTGCCCAAGCTCAAGAAACAAGCGCTACAGCCAAACTGCCTCAGCAGCCCCTGCCCCCAGAGCCACATACTCTGCCTCTGACGAACTACGTGCGATGCAGCCCTGCTTCCCGCTTCGCCAAGACAAAGCGGTACCACCGAGCAGAAACACGTAGCCAGTGCGGCTGCGCTCGTCAGGGCCCCAAGCCCAGTCGCTGTCAGTGTAGCCGTCAAGGACCACCGAACACTGCCGACGAAAGCAGAGTCCGAGATACGGCGTGGAGACCACGTACCGTACCACTCGCACAGCCGCGTGAAGAGCTCTCGCACGTGGAGCCTGCGAGAACTGAGCGAGGAGGTTGACGGCAAACGCGATGTCGGGATGAGTGGTAGTGGCCAGGTACATCAGAGATTCGATAAGACGGAGGTACAAGGTCACATCCACTGTCTCCCCCAGCTGTGTAGGGTCATCCACCTTCAGGGCATCCTGTCCATCAGGTGTGAGGGGTGTGGAAGCAGTGGGCACTGCACCAAGGAGATCGCTAAAGCGCTCCCCCATGACTCGTGCATATCGGGCCTGATGCAGCAACAGTGTCCGATGTCTGCGATCTCGCACGATCTCCAAACCAAGAAACACCGATGCAGGACCGAGGTCCTTCATCCTGTCGGCGGTCTGCAGGACAGCCTTGGCCTCCTTCACGGCCGCCAGGGACGGAGACGCGATCAGAAGGTCATCAACATAGACCAGGATGGCGGTGAACCGCTCGGGTGTTGGTAGGATGAAGAGTGAGGGATCTGCCTCGCTCTGTACGTATCCTACGCGAGTCAAGGTGCCAGTGATCTCCCGGTTCCAACACCGTGGAGACTGCTTGAGGCCGTACAAGGACTTGCGCAAGCGCCAGACCTTGTCACCGTCCTCAAAGCCTGGTGGCTGAGCCACGTAGATCTCCTCATCTAAAGAGCCATGGAGGAACGCGTTGTTCACATCCTTCTTGTGTAGTTCCCAGTCATACTGAGCCACTACGCCGAACAGAGCTCGAGCTGAGATCATGCGGCTGACAAGGGCAAAGGTGTAAGTGTAGTCAACTCCCTCAATCTGAGAGAACCCCTTGACGACCAAGCGGGCCTTGTAGCGTTCCAGTGAGCCATCTGGCTTCACTTTGTTGCGAAAGACCCACTTGACCTGAATCGCCTTCCTCCGAGGGGGAAGGTCGACCAACTCGTAGACTCTGTGCTCTCGGATGGCGCGAAGCTCATCCTCGCCAACAGCTCGCCAGGCCTCAGCATCCTGCGATGAGAAAGCCTCCTTCAATGTGCCCGGGTCAGGCGACATAGAGGGGGAACTCTGCGTGGCAAGTGCACACGCCTCAGTGTCAGGTCTGACGGCCACGAGATCAACTGCTGCGTCACAGGCGATATGGAACTCGCGAGTGACCAGGTCCTGCCTTATAGGGCACGCTGGGTGTACCTCTGAAAGCTCAGTGCGGACACTCAGGCCTAAGGCCTTTGTGCCGGGATCACCGCTCGCGATGCTGCGAGAGGAACGCCTGGGTCCGGGACCCGACGCTCGCAGAGCTCCGGAATCTAGTGGTCGAAGGCGACCACCAGGCTCACGGGAGTAACCGGAGGTTGAGGGGCGCACCTCAGGCTCAGGAACAAGTACGAACACAGGGACAGGTATGACCACAGCTGGTGAGGGCTGAGACGAGGCAGCCGGAGATGCCGTGCGAGGAGAAGCGTGTGTGGGGGACACTGAGCTGGGAGTGACAGCAGGCCCGGACACTGAGACAGGAGTGTCAGGCAACGTAGGGACAGGAGTGGGCTGGGCAGACTCAGACACCGGAGCAAGGGTGCCAGTGGACACAGGTGATGATGCAGGAGGAGGCGTGAGAGCAGCGGTACCTATGGGGTGTGAAACAGGCTGGGCAGGCGAGATCCTTGGACCAACGGCAATGATAGCCAGGTCATCAAGTGCTGGGGATCGGGAGGGGACTCGCGCGGACACAACAGCCTGACAAGAAATGGTCAGTGGCGGATAAGTCTCCCCCATCCGCCGAGGACCCTCACAGGAAGGGACATGAGCTGCGGAGAGAGCTGTTATCGAAGCCAGATCACGGTATGTGAGAGACTAAAAAAACAGCGCGTCACGGGACTCAATGACACAACGGCGAGTGGGGTCCCAAAAGCGCCAGGCCTTCGACCGCGGGGAGATGCCGATGAAAGCACACAAGCGACCCCGAGGGGAGACCTTGGACCCTTGCTGGTCCTCGGTGTACCACACGGAGGCGAGGGAACCCCAGACGTGCGCGAGACGAAGATCAGCACGGTGCCCAAACCAGAGCTCGTACGGTGTAACATGATCCGGAAGCGGACCATGCGGGAGGCGGTTCCAGACCCAAGTCATGTAGGGGAAGCCCTCGAAGACGAAGGACTCCGGGAGACCGCACTCAGACCACATGGCGCGGACCGCATCCTCCATGGTGCGGTTCCAGCGCTCAGAGACACCGTTCTGCTGTGGGGTGGCAGGAGCGGAGACCTGGTGAAAAATGCCGTGCTCAGCAAAGAAGGAGCCTATCTCACCGAGGAACTCGCCGCCGCGATCCGAGCAAAAGGTATGTAGCGTGTGGCGAGACTGATGCTCAGCCATCACGAGCCAGAGTCAAACCGCAAGGGCGGCGTCGCTCTTCTGGCGCAGACTATAGACCCACCGCATCCGGGTGAAGTCATCAGTCAGCGTCAGATCATACCGTCCCCTCTCGGACAGGGACTCGACCGGGAGGGGACCAAGCAGGTCCGAGTGGACCAACTCGAGTGGCCTCAGCGCTCGGTAACGCGAATCAGGATAAGTGCACCGGTGCATCTTTCCTTGAGCACAAAAAAGACAGTCGGTCTTGGGTGGCTTCTCGAAAGAAGCCACGTCAAGACCAAAAGCGGGCTGTGTCCGGATGAGCGTCAACACAGTGTCGGAGCCCACGTAACACAGACGTCGGTGAAGCAACCGCTGGTGTTCCGGGGATAGAACACCAGTGACAAAAATGCGGCCAGAGGAAGAGGGAGAGCATAGGGAGGAGGGCCGAGCAATGTGGTACAAATCATCTACGACTGAAGCACGCAGGACAATGCTACGGGTGTCAAGAGCAGTCACAGTCGCTGAATCTGCGGTATGCTCAACGGAGAGACCCATCAGAGTGCAGGCACGGACAAATAGCAGACTGAGCTCAAGATCAGGCACAAACAGCACGTCAGAGAGATACAGGGGGCCAGACGGACCATCAAAGCATACAACCCCAACACCGTGGACCGGTAAGGACTGAACAAAGCCTGTACGAACAGAACGGACGGTCGTGACAGGACCAAGTACCACAAAGTCACTACGACGACACGTCATGTGGTGGGTGGCACCGGAATCGATGATCCAAGTGCCACCGGAGTCACGACTGGTGGACGTCACTGTACAACGAGCAATGGAACACTCGGCATCAGAGGGACGCTGAGCCGTCAGTGGGAAGGAACGACGTACATCACGAAGGTGAGACTCATGAATCCAGTCAGTGCAGTCAGGCCCATCATCATCACATGCGGACTGTGCTCCCCCACACGTGTCATCACGAGTCACGAGGACGGACAAACAAGCAGTCTGTGACCCACTCGACGATGACAACACACTCGCACCTCCCTGAAAGCGAAGCGCCAGAAGATGACGAAGCTCGGCGATGGTGCGGNCCTGTACGAACAGAACGGACAGTCGTGACAGGACCAAGTACCACAAAGTCACTACGACGACACGTCATGTGGTGGGTGGCACCGGAATCGATGATCCAAGTGCCACCGGAGTCACGACTGGTGGACGTCACTGTACAACGAGCAATGGAACACTCGACATCAGAGGAACGCTGAGCTGTCAGTGGGAAGGAACGACGTACATCACGAAGGTGAGACTCATGAATCCAGTCAGTGCAGTCAGGCCCATCATCATCACATGCGGACTGTGCTCCCCCACACGTGTCATCACGAGTCACGAGGACGGACAAACAAGCAGTCTGTGACCCACTCGACGATGACAACACACTCGCACCTCCCTGAAAGCGAAGCGCCAGAAGATGATGAAGCTCGGCGATGGTGCGGTCACGTGGATCTGGATCACTGCTGCTCGCCGGTGAGGATGCAGGAACAGCTGCAGTCGTGGTCACCGCGCGTCCAGAGGAGTGTGCGGTCGACGTGCCAGACGCCGTGCGGGCAGCATGGGCAGCCTGAAGTCTGTGAGTGATGCGCTCCCAGTCAAGCGACTGCTGGCACTTGGTGTAGCGATGGACACCTCCACAGTTGTAGCAGTGCACGGAATGACCACTGCTACCACTGGATGCCGACTACTGCTGACCCGATCCGCGCTTCCTATTCTTCTTCTTCCCCTGGGCGGCTGCTGCAACGCCCTACATCTGCGTGGGTGTAGACGGGGTCGAAGAGGAGGAGGAAGATGAGGTCGTGATGGAGGTAGATGAGGGTGACTGTAGGAGGGAAGATGGTGGTGAGGCGAGGACTGCTGCAGTGAGTGAAGTCTCCTGATGTGCTATTGCTGCCTCGTGGGCCGACGTCACCTGGAGGAAAAGCTGATGGGCCCAAGGGAGCAGCTGCAGGGTGGCTGAGAAGGGCTCGAGAGCAGCGTCGCTGTACCGTGTGAATATGTCAGTGTACTCCAGGCGAACTCTGAGCATGATCGTCCGAAGTGCCCACAGCTGTGTGTCCCCTGAGGTCCCCAGACGCGTGTAGATACGCATGGCGCGTCGCCAGTAATCCGCCGCTGGCTCTGCTGGTCCCTGACGGAGCGAGTGGAAAGCACGAATGTGTGACGCACACGTGGCGTGCGTCTCTGCGGCCAGTAGGGACAACGCCAGATCCCAGCCTCCACGAGGATCAGCTCCGGTGCCTGTGCCAGCCTCGCCGAGGAAGGGGCGGAAGTCAACGACTGTCTCGCGTGGCATGGCGTAGAGAAGTCCTCGCATGGCCCGGGCTGCTGTCAGCACCTGTGCTAGATCTGTAGACTGATATGGGCTGTGGTAGTAAGGCCACACTCCCTCGGACGTGGCCCACACCTAAAACAGGATCTCCCAGCAATCAAATCCATCCTCGCTGATGTACCGTGGAGGCGGTGCCTCAAAGTCCTTTAGCTATCGCTCCGTGGGGAGAGCAACCGCAGGCTGAGGAGGGCGAGAGACGGGGAAGACTCCAAGAAGGGGGTGATCACCGGGGAAGTCAGGGGACGGTCATATCGGAGACACGGGTGGAGGTCGGATACCCGTCTGCAGCTGACGGAGGCGTTCCTGTAGGAGACAAATCTCCCGCTTCTGGGAGTCATCCTCGAAGCCTGGCATGAATGGCTTGTCATCAAGGAGGTCCGCAGGTGGTGGGAAAACCACACCAGGAGGTGAAGCAGGCAGAGCACCTGTCACGGGCACCTGAGCCGAGTGCTGGGTGGAGGCCGCAACGCCGGCAGCTCCCTCAGAAATCCGCGGAGGAGCCGTGGACTGAGCGCGCAGGAGCTCAGTCAGCGTGCGGATCGCGTCAGTCTGCTCTCGCTGCAGACGACGCATCTCCTCCTGCTGGCTGCGCAGGTCCTCAATGGCCTGCGAGCGAGGGCTCAATACCCCTGAAGAAGAGGAGGAGGGATCACCTGGTCCCTTGTCCTTGTCGTCGGGCGAACTCATGTCGCCGCTCACTATGGGACGACAGGTCAAGTTTGTCGGATTTCAAAACCGTCTGCGTTTCTCGGGGAGTTGAAATGCTGGAAATTATTGACTTTCCGGGTGAAAATTTGGCTAAGTGTAATGCTGACGTCAGCAAGTGATTGCTGACGTCAGCACGACCTGATGACGTCAGCAATCAACAATGCTGATGTCAGCTCGTCCCCTTCCTTTTTTTTTTCTTGTCACGGTTCTGCCGCTGCGCGGTGGCGCGCGGTAGCTCCGCGGAAGCTGCACAGCAGCTTCCGCCCAACTGCTGCTGCAGCTGTGCTGTCAGCTGCAGCAGTAGCTGCGTAGCTGCATGTGCAGCGGTGGTAGCAGCGGCTGTGCTGCTGCTGCTACTGCTGCGCGCGGTGGCTGCTGCTGCGCACGGCGCTACTGATGTGCGCTGCAACTGCTGCTGGCTGCCGCCGCCGCCGCGCGGTGCTGCTGCTGCCACTGCTGCGCTGCTGCTGCCGCCGCGACTGCCGCTGCTGCTACTGTGCCGCTGCCGCTGCTGCGCTGCTGTTTCCGACGCCACTGCTGCGCTACTGCTGCCGCCGCTGCTGCCACGCTGCTTTGGCGACCGTTGCTGCTGCGTTGTTGCTGCGCAGTTGCCGCCGCCTGTGCTACTGCTGCTCTGCTGCTGCGACTGTGGGGGGAGTGGCGGCTGCACGCACCGCAGCCGCCACACACCTCTGCGTGGCGGTACGCCCCGCTGCTGCTGCCTCAGCGGCTGCGATCTCACGTGGTGGGTGGAGTACGTGGACGGCGACCGGCCGTCTCCAACAGGTCCCAGAAGGTCTGCTGCAGCGGTGACTCTCACTGCTGCTGCTCTGCTGCGTCTCTGCTATGCAGCTCAGTGAGAACTGTCTCACTGCTCTTGTATCATAAGAAAGTGCGTAGAAGCTTCCTAGCAACACGGCCGCTGACCGGGCGTCAGTGCCTGGTCAGACGGTGACGAAAGTCACAGGTCGTACACACAACGGCAAGGGTTTGGCTAGGAGACACAAGTCAAAGTGTCAGAATGCTTCAATAAAGCATATGCAGAGAGAGATGACAACTGATAGGTCCAGGGCATAAATACCTGCCGCGGCGCACGGCGGGTGTCGCACGCGGCAGTCCAAGAGCTGTCCTAAAACCGGCCCAAAACCACTGTTTTGGCCGTAACTCTGCGCACACATGTCAGAATCCTACGCCGTCTAAACCTAGACGTGCAGAATAAAAGACGAACGCAGCGACTGGTCACATGCATGCATCCATTGACTGACAGTGAGTATATAATGCAAAAACATGCAAATGGGCCTCATGCCCAGTCCGCCGAAAGGCGCCTACAAGACGTAGAAGGCACAGTAAGGAGTCCCGGTGACATCTGGGGCTCTGGAACAGTGGTCGGTCAGCTCCAGGCGGGTAGTCCGCCGCCTGTCGTCGTGCCTGTGTCACCAGGGCCGCCTGCCTCAGGGATCTGCACGAGTATGGACACGGCCGAGTGGTCACAGTAAACTGTACAGGAACAGCACAAAGCACAACAGGGCGTCATTGCTCTTTGGGGTTGCTCCACACTCGCCGGACTCCGGAACTGCAGAGAAGGCGCGGGGGGCAAAGATGGGTTGACAATGCCAGGTCAGCTGACCTGGCATTGTGAGGAGCTTGCGATCTGATGTGGATACCGCAAAAAAAAAGCGGCCATCACAGACCAACCGAGTACGGAAGATCCACGGTATTGTTCGTGCTCTTAAATGTGACTGGTTCCGCGATTTGCGTCCAATCATGCGGCAGGCTAGAGCTTTCGGAGTGAGCCTTTCTCATAGGATATCGGCCTGCCACAGACTTCTGCCGTCAGCCATTGAATAGTTAGTCAAAAAATACGTTTATTGAATCAGGTGGTGCGATTGAGTCAATCTTACAATTTCAAATGTTCCATGATTTTTGCAGATTTGACTTGTCGGAAGGCTCCGACGAACTTTCAAACGCGTTATGAGGGACGTAGGGAGAAACTGCTAGGAAGCTTCCTAACCTTGCTGCTGATGTTGACCTGGCGACAGTGTCAAGTCAGTTAGCGCACTAACAAGCAAGCACATGTAAGAAAAATCAAGGGTCAAGCTAGGGAGACACGCAAAGTCAACTGACAAGCACATAGCATAGTGTGACAAGCACATAACACATAGAACAGCTATAGAACGGCAAATGGGATTTTTTCCCGAGTCGCTCTGTAGATTACATCAACGTTGAGCCGTAATACGTCCCGCGGTCAGCTTCACGTGTGCCTAAACATCTGTCCGAACACAACAAAGGCTCTCGCGCTCGAGTCTGCTTTGAATCCTGAAAGATTTTCCCGAGCGGCAGTCTCGTTTGCCGTTCCTTAAGTACAGCTGCGACGGTACACGGCGGGTGACGCATGCGACTGTGTCAGTTTGTCCTAAAACCGGCCCGAAACCACTTTTTTGGCCGTAACTCTTCGCACACTTATCCAAACGCAACATTGTCTGAACCAAGAGATGCAAAATCCCGAGCCGGCCACTACGAATGCTCACACACATAAGTCCGGCATTGATTGGTGGACAGAGAATGAAAAACATGCAAATTGGGCTTAAGAGCCAGTCCACGGAGAAAACTCTAGCGTCTGTAGAAAAACCGCAAAGCACCCCGGCAAGCACCCAAGACGTTGTGGCAGCTGTTTGGCAACTGCTGGTGGGTGGAGCCACAACCGTCAGTGCTCAAGCGCCAGCTGCGTCCGCATCAAGGATGTGCACGAACACGGACATGGCCAAGTAGTCACAGTAAGCTGTATGAACAGATGGGAACGACTCACATCACAACACTCCCCCATGACCCGATGGTACCCATGTCCATACACGTGCAAAACTAACACAGACGCACAAGAAGATGCTCAAGATTCCATGCTCACACACCCCACTCTTTGCCACTCTGAGGCGAGGGGCGAAGCCCGACAGATCAAACGGCCACCATGAACTTTCCGCGCGCAAGTGCCTTGGTGAAGAAGTCATCGCGCTGCATGTCCGTGCCGACCAAGATGACGGAGATCACTTGTCGCTCCACAAGATCACGCACAAAGTGATGCTCAACAGCAATGTGCTTTGTGCGTGCATGAAACCCACAAGAGTTTCTTGTAATGGCAAGAACACTCTTGTTGTCACAGCGCAAAACGACGCAAGGCACCGACTCACACAACTCACAAAACAGACGCTGCAGGCACATCGCCTCAGCAGTCCCAACCCCCAGAGAAACATACTTAGCCTCTGATGAGCTACGTGCGATACAACCCTACTTGTCGCTGCGCCACAACACAGCGGTGCCACCAAGTAGGAACACGTAGCCTGTGCAACTGCGCCCATCAGGACTCCACGCCCAGTCATTGTCTGTGTAGACGTCGACTACCACCAAACACTGCCGTTGAAACCAGAGTCTGAGGTACGCTATGGACACCACTTACCGCACCACTCGCACAGCCGCGTGAAGGGCTCTCGCCCGAGGACATTGTGAAAAGTGCACAAGGAGGTTGATGGCAAAGGCAATGTCGGGTCGTGTGGTGGTGGCCAAGTACATCAAAAAGCCAATGAGGCGCAAGTACATGGTTACATCCATTGTCTCCCCAAGGTTTGCTGGATCATCCACCTTCAGAGCATCCTACCCATCAGGTGTGATGGGGGTGGAGCCTGTGGGAATTGACCAAGGAGGTCAGCAAACCGTTCCCCCACAACGTGGATGTCACGTGCCTGATGCAACAAGTGTGTCCGTCGCTGACGATCACGCACGATCTCCATCCCAAGAAACATAGTTGCGACCAGGGTCCTTCATCCTGTAGGCAACCTCAAGGATTGCCTTGGCCTCCTTCACATCCACCATCGAAGGAGACGCAATCAAGAGGTCGTCCACGTAGACCAGGATGGCGGTGAAGCTCTCAGCTCTTCATCTAAGAAAGAGGGATGGGTCATCGTCACTCTGCACGTAACCGGCACGTGTCAGTGTGCCGGTGATCTCCAAGTTCGAGCACCTGGGTGACTGTATCAGGCCGTACAAGGCCTTGCACAAGCGCCATATCCTCGTTGGATCTCCTCCTCTAAGGTGTTGTGGAGGAACACATTGTTCACATCCATCTGGTGCAGCTCCGAGGCATGGTGAGCAACAACCCCGAATAGAGCGCGAGCAGTGGTCATGTGGCCAACAGATGCGAAGGTGTTAGTGAAATCTACACTCTCAACCTATAAGAATTCCTTGGGCGTCAAGCGAGCCTTGTACTGATCTAGTGTGCCATCAGGCTTAAACTTCTTGCAAAAGACCCACTTGGCCTGTACAACCTTTCGCCCGATTGGGAGGTCGACAAGCTCGTAGACCCCGTGCTCACGGATGGCTCTTAGCTCATCCTCACAGGCTGCATGCCACAAGTCTGCATCCTGAGCTGAGAGTGCTTCCTTCAACGTGCGTGGATCAACCGGCATTGAGGAAGAGCTCTAGGTGGCTAATACACATGCCTCTAGACTCAGTCTGACCACGACAAGGTCTGTTGTGGCATTGCAAGCGACTGGCAACTCTCGGGGGACCAACTCGTGGCCGACAGGACATGCCGGATGCACCTTAGCGTAGTCCGCCTGGAAACTCAGGCCAAGGGCCTTCGTTCCACGCTCGCCACTCTAAACAGTATGAGTCGGGCATCTAGACACGGAATCAGCAATCTGCTGAGTGTTGGCCTGAGGGTGAGTGTGCACCCTGGAGGGTCCCTAGCAGTGGCTGTTTCACACCACCAACTGTTTTTGGAGAGACTGAAACTGTGGAGGCAACTGGTTCTAAGGATGGCAAAATCTGGTCAGAGAGTGAGGCAGTAGTTTTGGCCTCAATTGGATGAGAATTAACACTTGATCAAGGCTCACAAGCAGTAGCATTTTATAGCCACTGATCTAAGCTTTCCAGAACACCAAAGCATGCCAGATTTGGAGCTTCCTAGCAGATTCTATGGCTTCTAGAGTGCTCCTTTGTAGGCTACCCTTTTCCCACCTAGGAAGGCATCCCTTCCCTTCTCTAGAAGCTTCTGCCCCTTCCTAGATTCCTCAGCTTGCTTCTGGTAGGAGGGAAGGTGTCCAGAAGACCAAGACACCTCTAGATGCCTTGTAGGACACCCCTTCTAGAAGGTGTGTCACCTTCCTGGACCCTCACCTGGCCTTCTAGAAACTTAAAGAGGAACTCTAGAGGTTGAGCTAGCTTCCTGGCATCTATTTTCCACCTCCCTTGAGGCAGGGCATGATTTCATCTTGTGGGACTTGAACCCGGGCCCCTGCCTCTAGAGGTGGACACCGTTAACCACTAAGCCACTAAGGCTTGTCTTTTTGGTGTTCCTTTTTGCAGTCACTCCTGCCATGGTGAGGAGCATCATTCTAACAATCTCCCCCTTGCGCGTCACCCATGGCAGTTGTCCATGCTCAGCCTGCAACTCAAGAGGCTTGGGAAAGCCCAAGCTCCATACAAGTAGCATCATGCCTGTCCTTGGGTTGCGCCTTTGTCTTGGCATCAGCAAGCATGTGCTTTGTGCCGCAGTGCACAAGCACCACATCACCCTTTGCAACAAGGTCTCGGGCAAAGTGATGCCGGATCTCTATGTGCTTGGTCCTCCGGTATAGCACAGGGTTCTTGGTCAGGCTGATGGCACTCATGTTGTCAAGATTGAGTGCTGTTGGCTTCTTTTGCGGCACCCCAATCTCCTTGAGCAATCGTCGCAGCCATAGTGCCTCTTTTGCGGCTTCCGCGAGCGCAATATACTCCGCCTCAATGCTGGATAGAGCTACACTGTCCTGCTTCCGGCTTGCCCAAGACACCGCTGCACCACCAAGCACAAAAACATAGCCTGATGTTGACTTGCGGTCATCAACGTCACCTGTCCAGTCAGCATCAGAGTAGCCAACCAACTCGAGGGAGTCAGTCCGCACTCCCCCTCCAAGCACAAGNCTCGCCCATGTCTGTCATCTTGAACCGGCCGCCAAGCTGTTGCTTCAGGCTCTTGAGCTCCCCCTCATCCGAAGACACAAGGATGATATCATCCACGTAGAGGACAACAATTTGGTGGAGTCCTGGCTGATTACGCACGTACACGCTGTGATCGGCCTCGCAGCGCTTGAAGCCAAGCTCACCCATGAAACTATCCATCTTGAGGTACCACATGAGCGGACCTTGCTTCAGTCCATAGAGTCCCCTGCAAAGCCGGCACACCTTCCCTTGCGGCGCATCCACCCCCTCTGGCACCTCCATGTAGACCTCCTTGTCCATTGAGGAACGCGGTTTTCACGTCCATTTGGTGGATTTTGTAGTCGCGTGCCGCCGCAACCGAGAGGATTGTACGGATGGAGGCAAACTTGGCAACTGGTGCAAAGGTCTCGTCGTAGTGCTCCCCTTTTCTCTGGGCATATCCTTTCGCCACCAGCCGCGCCTTGTACCGCTCCACCTTCCCCTCCTTTGTGAGCTTCTTCCGGAAGATCCACTTGGAGCCGATGATTTTCTCGCCCTGTGGCCGGTCAACCAGCTCCCAAGTGCTGTTCTCCTCGTGGGAGGCAAGCTCAGATTTTATTGCTCCCTCCCACTCAGCCCCATCCTTCCGCTGCAGTGCCTCCTTTACGGATTGAGGCTCCTCTTGCGTGAAGAAGGCTTGTGCAAACCCAGTCCAAATGCCCTTGTTGGCATCATACACCTTTGTCCTTCTTCGCACACGGTTACTCGTGCGGGGCTCTTGAGGTGGTTGTTGTTGTTGCTGTCCCTCTTGGCGCCATCCTCTCCAAGCACCTGCTCCCCCTCTCTTGGAGACCTTGGAGACATCTGTTGACTCCACACCTCCACGTCCATCTCCGGTGCTTTGGATTCCTCATCCGAACTGGTCGGAATAAAGTCTGCCGCTCGCCCATCCCTCAGGCGATGCTCTCCGGTTGGTGGTGATGCGAGGATGTCACCCTCATTCACGTCCTCCGGCGTCTCCCCCTCAAGGAGTGGCATCCACTCCCCCCTCTTGGAGAGACCTCCCTCCTTGTCTGTCCAACGGCTTTTCTCGTCGAACGTGACGTCACGACTCCGCACAATCTACTGCCTCCTTCGGTCAAAGAGCCGATACGCCTTGCTTCTGCTCTCATATCCAAGGAAAATACACCGGCGGGTACGTGGGTCCAACTTGCTCCGTCCCTCACGTGCCTGCACCATTGCATGTGCAACACAACCAAACGTGTGGAGGTGACCCACTGCCAGCTTCCTCCCGCTCCACACTTCTTGTGGCATCTTCCACGCATTGCTCTCTTTGTCCTTCAGCGGCTTGGTCGGCATGAGATTCATGATGTACGCTGCTGTCCTTGCCGCCTCCGCCCAATACCATTGTGTAAGGCCGGCGTCGCTCAACATGGATCGCACCATGTTCAGGATTTTGCGATTTGTTCTCTCTGCGACGCCATTCTGTTGTGGGGAGTGTGGAGTTGTTTTCTGCCACTCAATCCCCTAGCTCTTTATCCACCCAAGGCACCCTCCATATTCACCGCCGTTGTCACTCCGGAACGCCTTCACCTTCAACTCTGTTTGCCGCTCCACATCAGCCACAAACTCTTGCATGCACGCAAGGACCTCACTCTTCCGCTTCATTGGGTAGAGGTAGAGTTTCCGGCTGTGGTCATCGATGAAGATGAGGAATTAGCGAGCTCCGCCGATGGAGGTCTCAAGCGGTCCACACACATCTGTGTGTACCACGGCCAGTTTTGCCGGCACACGCGTCCCCTTGGCGACAAACGGTTGCCGAGTTGATTTGCCAATGATGCATGGCTCACACACTGTCTCCTTGGTTCCATCAAGGCCGCTGATTAGGAGACCCCGCACCACTTCCCTCTTAGCCATCTCCTTCACTGTTGATGGAGAAATGTGGCAGAGTCGGTGGTGCCATAGGTCTAGGTCTCCTTGGTCCTTCGTTGCAAGATTGGTGGCGTTGGACCCCACCCGGCTGCTGAGGATCTTCGCGCGTAGCAGCTACAAGTCCTCCTCCCTCTTGGCACACGCAATCACCTCACGTTTGCCCTCTATGCGGATGACGGCCTCCTTCTTTGTGAAGAGCACCTCAAGTCCCTTGTCGGTAAGGCGGCTGACGGAGAGCAGGTTTGTCCCAAAGTTAGGCATATGCAGCACATCGTAGATTGTGCTCGTGACAGGTTTTGCATCCACAATTGACTCAATGCGGACGTTACCCTCACCGGCGGCCACCTCTGTTTTTCCATTGGCCACCGTCATGCGTCTCTCCAAGACGCCGTAGGTGACAAATGCCGTCCTGTTGCATTGCGTGTGGCGGCCTGATCCGGAGTCGATGACGGCAACTCCCAGATGTTAACCGGCCTGAGGCAAACGGACTAGAAAATAGGGCCGACACAATAGCACCTGCCGTCCGCTCCTAGCATTTCAGCTAGGAGAAGATATCACCCTCAGGATCACGGTTCCACACTGAGCAGTTCCTAGGCAATCACTTGCTAGCAACTGTGTCCACTTAACACTTGGTCACTTTCGCGCGAGGTGCTAGTCAAAGACTAACTCCTGGGGCTTAGACCAACCAGTGTCTTTTTTATACTGTTCCTTAGTTGGACAACTTTGTGAGGAGCATCTAAGGCCAGATTGTGTAGTTAGAATGAGGAATGAGCCTGGTACATATAGTCCTAGGCCTGGCTTCTAAGGTGTGTGGGTAGTGATACTTTTGGGGTGGTCACTCCACACCACCTCACCAGTCCGCCAATTGGCGCATCCACTGACCGCCAAGTGGCGCACTCTCCTCATGCATGGAGAAATGTCTAAGAAACTTCCCCTGTGCTAGAAGGTCAAAAAACCTCCTGCGTACATCAAGGCTCGATCGCAGGAACTGTTGTCCCTAAGTCCAACATACTATCCGTTGCGCTACACTTCTGGTGTCTCGCTTGGACTTGCACCACGAACAAGGTTTGGGGGACTTACTCCAAGGGAGCAGTGCATGCCCAACCTGTCCGTCAACCCATAGCAGTGGCCATGGGGCATAGAAGAACAACAATCTCTCCCTTGCCCCGTAGGCCACCTGCTGTGGTGGTTTTCTTCGGCATGAACCTGTAGCTCTAGGTTATGTTTCTGCATGTCAGTTTTGTTTTGTTTGGTCTTTAGTTCTCATCTCTTGCATCCACCATGCCGACTCCTCGAGCACCTGCAACATGCAAATCATTGTCTAGCTGCTTTGTCAAGAAGTCCGCAAGCATTTTCTTGGTTGCGACGTGCTCCAGTTCCACGACACCCTTGGCGATAAGGTCACGTGAGTAGAGGTACCGAATATCGATGTGCTTTGTGTTGGCCTGAGGGTGAGTGTGCACCCTGGAGGGTCCCTAGCACTGGCTGTTTCACACCACCAATTGTTTTTGGAGAGACTGAAACTGTGGAGGCAACTGGTTTCAAGGATGGCAAAATCTGGTCAGAGAGTGAGGCAATTGTTTTGGCCTCAATTGGATGGGAATTTACACTTGATCAAGGCTCACAAGCAGTGGCATTTTATAGCCACTGATCTAAGCTTTCCAGAACACCAAAGCATGCCAGATTTGGAACTTCCTAGCAGATTCTATGGCTTCTAGAGTGCTCCTTGGTAGGCTGTCCTTTTCCCACCTAGGAAGGCATCCCTTCCCTCCTCTAGAAGCTTCTGCCCCTTCCTAGATTCCTCAGCTTGCTTCTAGTAGGAGGGAAGGTGTCCAGAAGACCAAGACACCTCTAGATGCCTTGTAGGACAAGTCACCCCTTCTAGAAGGTGTGCCACCTTCCTGGACCCTCACCTGGCCTTCTAGAAACTTAAAGAGGAACTCTAGAGGTTGAGCTAGCTTCCTGGCATCTATTTTCCACCTCCCTTGAGGCAGGGCAGAATTTCATCTTGTGGGACTTGAACCCGGGCCCCTGCCTCTAGAGGTGGACACCATTAACCACTAAGCCACTAAGGCTTGTCTTTTTGGTGTTCCTTTTTGGAGTCACTCCTGCCATGGTGAGGAGCATCATTCCAACANGGGTCAAAGAGCCGATACGCCTTGCTTCCGCTCTCATATCCAAGGAAAATACACCGACGGGTACGCGGGTCCAGCTTGCTCCGTCCCTCACGTGCCTGCACCATTGCATGTGCAACACAACCAAACGTGCGGAGGTGACCCACCGCCGGCTTCCTCCCGCTCCACACTTCTTGTGGCGTCTTCCACGCATTGCTCTCCTTGTCCTTTAGCGGCTTGGTTGGCATGAGATTCATGATGTACGCTGCTGTCCTTGCCGCCTCCGCCCAATACCGTTGTGTAAGGCCAGCGTCGCTCAACATGGATCGCACCATGTTAAGGATTGTGCGATTCGCTCTCTCTGCGACGCCATTCTGTTGTGGGGAGTGTGGAGTTGTTTTCTGCCACTCAATCCCCTTGCTCTTCATCCACTCAAGGCACACCGCATATTCACCGCCGTTGTCACTCCGAAACGCCTTCACCTTCAACTCTCTTTGCCGCTCCACATCAGCCACAAACTCTTGCATGCACGCAAGGACCTCACTCTTCCGCTTCATTGGGTAGAGGTAGAGCTTTCGGCTGTGGTCATCGATGAAGGTGAGGAAGTAGCGAGCTCTGCTGATGGAGCTCTCAAGCGGTCCACACACATCTGTGTGTACCACGGCCAGTTTTGCCAATGCACGCGTCCCCTTGGCGACAAACGGCTGCCGAGTTGATTTGCCAATGATGCATGGCTCACACACGGTCTCCTTGGTTCCATCAAGGCAGCTGATTTGGAGACCCCGCACCACTTCCCTCTTAGCCATCTCCTTCACTGTTGACGGAAACATGTGGCAGAGTCGGCGGTGCCATAGGTCCAGGTCTCCTCCGTCCTTCGTTGCAAGATTGGCGGCGTAGGACCCCACCCGGCTGCTGAGGATCTTTGCGCGTAGCAGGTACAAGTCGTCCTCCCTCTTGGCACGCGCAATCACCTCACCTTTGCCCTCTTTGCGGATGACGGCCTCCTTCTTTGTGAAGAGCACCTCAAGTCCCTTGTCAGTAAGGTGGCTGACGGAGAGCAGGTTTGTCCCAAAGTTAGGCATCTGCAGCACATCGTAGATTGTGCTTGTGACAAGTTTTCCATCCACAATTGACTTAATGCGGACGTTACCCTCACCGGCGGCCACGTATGTTTTTCCATTGGCCACCTTCATGCATCTCTCCGAGGCGCCGTAGGTGAAAAATGCCACCCTGTTGCATTCCGTGTGGCGGCCTGATCCGGAGTCGATGACGGCAACTCCCGGATCCTTCAAGTTGGTGGAGTTGTACGCCATAAGGGTATGCTCATCTTTCTTCCCGCACCGCTGCGACCGATCTGTTTTCTTCTTGGGACAGTTGCGCGCGTAATGGCCCTCCTTGCCGCAGTTGAAGCACTCCCCCTTCTTGTCACCCTTCTTAGTGCCCTGTTTGGCACCCTTCCACTTGTCGCCTCGGCCTACACTTTGAGGATGAACTGTGTAAGCTGCAGTTGATGCCGCTGCACTCTCTTGACCGCCACGTCGCATCCACTCATTGCGCACGTACTCAGCAACCTTCGGGTACTTCAGCTTGTCGGAAGGCCAGCCACCAAGGACTGTGATCATGGGACTCCAACTGTCTGGCAAGGCCAGAAGGAGGATCATAGCTTGCAACTGAGAGTCAACCTCCCAACCCGTGGCCACGCACTCCGCTGCGAGGGACTCAATCAACTACATGATCTCCATGATGTCGCCTTCGTTGGCTCGGAGGGTGACGAGCCGTTTGAAGATGAAGAGCTGATTGGCAAGGTTTCTTGACTGGTAGATGGAGCAGAGTTTTGACCATGCGTCCGCGGCCAGGGTGCATCCTTGGATGTGCCCAAGTTGTGATGGGCATAACGCGGACACAAGGAGCGCCAATGACTTTTTGTTGCGCTTCTTGTATGCCTCCTTCACCTCAGCAGTTGCAGTCTCCGGTGGAGCAGTCTCATCACCTTTTTCGAGCTCAAGCAGTCCCTTGTCGTCGAGGAAGACCTCAAACTGCCACCTCCACAAGGCAAAGCCTGTCCCATCAAGCTTAAGGACAGCGCGGCTGCTCTCTTGCTCGCTGGTTGCCATGTCTTGCTGTTGGAAGCGTGAAATCAAGCTGGCTTTGAACCCCTTAGAGGCGTGGGCCAATAACCCTTTGTTGGCCTGAGGGTGAGTGTGCACCCTGGAGGGTCCCTAGCACTGGCTGTTTCACACCACCAATTGTTTTTGGAGAGACTGAAACTGTGGAGGCAACTGGTTCCAAGGATGGCAAAATCTGGTCAGAGAGTGAGGCAATTGTTTTGGCCTCAATTGGATGGGAATTTACACTTGATCAAGGCTCACAAGCAGTGGCATTTTATAGCCACTGATCTAAGCTTTCCAGAACACCAAAGCATGCCAGATTTGGAACTTCCTAGCAGATTCTATGGCTTCTAGAGTGCTCCTTGGTAGGCTGTCCTTTTCCCACCTAGGAAGGCATCCCTTCCCTCCTCTAGAAGCTTCTGCCCCTTCCTAGATTCCTCAGCTTGCTTCTAGTAGGAGGGAAGGTGTCCAGAAGACCAAGACACCTCTAGATGCCTTGTAGGACAAGTCACCCCTTCTAGAAGGTGTGCCACCTTCCTGGACCCTCACCTGGCCTTCTAGAAACTTAAAGAGGAACTCTAGAGGTTGAGCTAGCTTCCTGGCATCTATTTTCCACCTCCCTTGAGGCAGGGCAGAATTTCATCTTGTGGGACTTGAACCCGGGCCCCTGCCTCTAGAGGTGGACACCATTAACCACTAAGCCACTAAGGCTTGTCTTTTTGGTGTTCCTTTTTGGAGTCACTCCTGCCATGGTGAGGAGCATCATTCCAACAATCTCCCCCTTGCGCNTCCACTTGGCCGCATCGGGCCTTGCCAGCGCTTCAGCCACAGTGAGCGGCTCTCCCTGAGCCAAACAGGACCAGCTCAGTCCAGTCCAGCTTCCAGTGTCAGCGTCGTACTTTGGATTTTGTTTTCTTTGTCGTGTGCTGCGACGTTGCATTGCTGGTGGATGTTTGCCATGCTGTTGCTCCTGTGGTGTTGGGGGCCCTGGAGTTGAATTTTCCTCTTTTGAAGAGCCACTGGCCTCCGAGCTGGTCTCAGAGGCCTCGGACGTCTCCGACTCTGTGTCGGAACTCGCCGCTGCGTCAGCCTGCGCAGCCGTTCCCCCTGGCACACCACTCTTCTTCACGGCCTGCCGCACTGGCACCACTTGCCAGTTTTCAGGAGCTTGATCTCCTGACTCTAGCAGCACCAACTACTCTCCCTGTTTTGGAGCTTCCGTGGGATCAAGCATCTCTTCTTTGCCTGGTTTCCTCTCGTCAAAGGTGACATCCTGGCTGGTGATGAGTCTTCTTCCTGCCAGGTCCTACAAGCGATATGTCTTGTGGGCCGTCTCATAGCCCACCATAACGCACTTTCGTGCTCTTGAATCCAGCTTGCCGGCAACCTCACCTGCCTGGACCTTTGCCCATGCGGTGCAGCCGAATACTTTCAGGTGTGGTGCGTCCGGCTTCTTCCCTGACCAAACGTCTTGTGGTGTCATCTGTTGCTTTCCCTTCCTCTTTCCGCGCCTGCCCAGAGCAGCCGCAGGAGTCAGGTTGACGAGATAGCATGCCGTTCTTGCCGCTTCTGCCCAGAACCGCGGTGGAAGCTTTGCATCGAAGAGCATGCTACGCACCATGCCGAGGATGGTCTGATTCATCCGTTCGGCAACACCATTGCTCTGCGGCGTGTAAGGCGTTGTGGGCTGGTGGTTGATCCCATGTTGCCGCAACCAGCCCTTGCATGCCTCGTACTCTCCGCCGTTGTCGCTCCGCATCCCTTTGACTCTCTTTCCGGTCTGCCGCTCCACCATGGCGACAAACTCCTGCAACTTTTCTCTGACCTCTCCCTTTGTTTTGAGGAAGAAGATCCACACCTTGCGGCTGTGGTCGTCTATGAAGGTCAGAAAATACTTGCTACCACCGTTTGATGCCGTGCGAAAGGGTCCGCACACGTCGGTGTGAATCAGGTCAAGGGCTGATTCTGCGCGGCGACCATTGCGCTCAAAGCGAGTTCGCTTGGTCTTGCCTTGGAGGCAAGGTTCACACAGGCTGCCACACTCAACCGCATCCTTCTTGCAACCATCCATGCCACGGACCAGCTGTTGTTGCTGAATGACTTGGAGCGTGCTGTTTGCAACGTGCCCAAAGCGTCTGTGCCACAGATCAGTGTCTTCGTCCTTTGCGGCAGAGGATGCTTTTTCAGTTCTTGTTGGTGTGCTCTCCTGTGTTGGTGCCGAGACCACTGCCTCCGCTGCACCCGCATGACCCTCGTCTTCCGAGGTCTTTGCTGCCGTTGTCTGCAATACGTAGAGTCCGTCAACCCGTGGAACCTGTGCCACGAGATCTTTGTTGGCATAGAGGACCTTGATGTCCTCGTTCCTGGCGATGACCGCCTTCTTCTGTGTGAACACCACTGTCATNCTTTTCTCTGACCTCTCCCTTTGTTTTGAGGAAGAAGATCCACACCTTGCGGCTGTGGTCGTCTATGAAGGTCAGAAAATACTTGCTACCACCGTTTGATGCCGTGCGAAAGGGTCCGCACACGTCGGTGTGAATCAGGTCAAGGGCTGATTCTGCGCGGCGACCATTGCGCTCAAAGCGAGTTCGCTTGGTCTTGCCTTGGAGGCAAGGTTCACACAGGCTGCCACACTCAACCGCATCCTTCTTGCAACCATCCATGCCACGGACCAGCTGTTGTTGCTGAATGACTTGGAGCGTGCTGTTTGCAACGTGCCCAAAGCGTCTGTGCCACAGATCAGTGTCTTCGTCCTTTGCGGCAGAGGATGCTTTTTCAGTTCTTGTTGGTGTGCTCTCCTGTGTTGGTGCCGAGACCACTGCCTCCGCTGCACCCGCATGACCCTCGTCTTCCGAGGTCTTTGCTGCCGTTGTCTGCAATACGTAGAGTCCGTCAACCCGTGGAACCTGTGCCACGAGATCTTTGTTGGCATAGAGGACCTTGATGTCCTCGTTCCTGGCGATGACCGCCTTCTTCTGTGTGAACACCACTGTCATGTCGTTGTCCGTTATCTTTGACACGGACAGAAGGTTTGCCGCAAAGGAGGGCATGTAGACCACGTCACGTAGCCGTAGATCCTTCTCTGCACCATTAAGGTTGATGCTCACCAGCTTGTCTCCCACGCCCTTTGCGTTGACGACACTGCCGTTTGCACATCTGAACCGCCGATCGGTGGGGCCGATGGAGACAAATCCAGCCTGGTCGTTGCTGGAGTGATGATCGGTGCCGGAGTCGAGCCCAAAAGCTCTTGGCCTGAGCAGCGCCACTCCTTTTGCTGGAGGCGTGCTCTGTGCCATCATGTTGGTGGCTTCTTTGCCACCCTTTTTGTTGCCTTTGTTCCCACTGCTTCCGGCGTCTTCCTTCTTTGGCGACCTGCAGTCTCTTGCCCAGTGCCCAGGTTTGCCGCAGTTGCGGCAGTTATCCTGTCGCTTGGGAGCCTTGCCGCCATTGTTGCCTCCGCCGCCACCGCTTCCGCTGCCGCCTTTCTGACCAGAGGCTGACCCTTTGCTCCCGCGGCCACCGTAGCGTGCGGCATAGGCTGAGAAGTTAGCCTCACTTCCGCTGCGGCGCATGNCAAGCTGGCTTTGAACCCCTTAGAGGCATGGACCCATAACCCTTTGTTGGCCTGAGGGTGAGTGTGCACCCTGGAGGGTCCCTAGCAGTGGCTGTTTCACACCACCAACTGTTTTTGGAGAGACTGAAACTGTGGAGGCAACTGGTTCCAAGGATGGCAAAATCTGGTCAGAGAGTGAGGCGATAGTTTTGGCCTCAATTGGATGGGAATTAAAACTTGATCAAGGCTCATAAGCAGTGGCATTTTATAGCCACTGATTTAAGCTTTCCAGAACACCAAAGCATGCCAGATTTGGAGCTTCCTAGCAGATTCTATGGCTTCTAGAGTGCTCCTTGGTAGGCTGTCCTTTTCCCACCTAGGAAGGCATCCCTTCACTCCTCTAGAAGCTTCTGCCCCTTCCTAGATTCCTCAGCTTGCTTCTAGTAGGAGAGAAGGTGTCCAGAAGACCAAGACACCTCTAGATGCCTTGTAGGACAAGTCACCCCTTCTAGAAGGTGTGCCACCTTCCTGGACCTTCACCTGGCCTTCTAGAAACTTAAAGAGGAACTCTAGAGCTAGCTTCCTGGCATCTATTTTCCACCTCCCGTGAGGCAGGGCATAACTTCATCTTGTGGGACTTGAACCCGGGCCCCTGCCTCTAGAGGTGGACACCGTTAACCACTAAGCCACTAAGGCTTGTCTTTTTGGTGTTCCTTTTTGGAGTCACTCCTGCCATGGTGAGGAGCATCATTCCAATACTGAGCCATAGAGGCTAGTGGTCGGAGATGATCGCCGGGATCGCGGGAGTAGCCTAATGCACAGGTGCTCACCTCAGGCTGCGGAGAAGATTGCTCGGCCATATCCGCAGGTGACACAGGTGCATGCACGTGAGTGGGTGTTACAGGGGAGACTTACAATGGCACTGGATCGGGTGTGCCTGAGGGGACTGGTGCTTGTACGGGATCAGATGTGCCTAAGGGGTCTGACATCCGCAAGGGATCAGGTGTGTCAGAGGGGACCAACACTTGCACGTGATCAGGTGTGCTAGAAGGGTCTGACACCGTCTTGGGATCAAGTACGTCAAAAGGGACCGACACTGGCTCGGGAATAGATGTGCCAAAAGGGGTCTGACACTGGCACGAGATCAGGTGTGCCAGAGGGGATGGACATTGGCACGGAATCAGGTGTGCTTGAGGGGACTGATGAGGCCACTGGACCCACAGCCACGATGGAAGGATTGTCAGCAGCCAGAGACCGGACCGTAGGTGAGGGGGCCCGGACGGACCCATCCGCAGGAATAGTCTCCTTCACCCGCCGGACGCCATACAGGTAGGGATGTGGTCGGCGGCCAGCGACATAATGCTGGACAAGCCGCGATAGGTGAGAGCCTCAAAGAAGAGAGCATCTTGAGACTCGANGCTTGATGAAGCCGCGCACTTTCATCGCCAGCTCAAACTGCCATCTCCAAAGGGGGAAGTCAATCCCCTCGAAAATGGGGATTCCTCCCAGGGGTCCAAGACCTTGCGGCAGTGACATAGCACTCACATTTGCTCCAGTGGTCTGCCCTGTGGTAGCCACTGTTGAGCTTGAGGACTGCCCTGCGGTAGCCCCCACTCCTCCCGATGGGTCAACCATTTTTGTTGCCCTTGTCTGCTTCCCACGTCTCTGTTGCGTTGAGGCCGATGTAGGCTGATGTTAGCTGGTGTCTACTACCGGTTTTAGGATGCAGATCCGTTGCTTACCCCTCCAGCCGATGTTCACCTGCAGACAGAGAATATATCTACACCAACACACCCAGGGTCTTGCCACCAAGGGCAGAGCTTGTCCTGGTTGGGACACAAGGGTCGTGCCTCCAAGGGCAGAGCTTGTCCTTAGTCCCTGTGTGCTAAGTGCAGACCAAGCCGTTGGAGCTGATGAAGCTGATGGAGCTGATGGAGTTGATGGAGCCGGCGTGTGCACCTGGAGAGAGCGTACCAGAGTTGAGCGAAGCGTGCCTTACAACTGGTCAGTGTGGGCCCATAACCCTTTGTCAACCGGCCTGAGGCAAACGGACTAGAAAACAGGGCCGACACAATAGCACCTGCCGTCCGCTCCTAGCATTTCAGCTAGGAGAAGATATCACCCTCAGGATCACGGTTCCACACTGAGCAGTTCCTAGGCAATCACTTGCTAGCAACTGTGTCCACTTAACACTTGGTCACTTTCGCGCGAGGTGCTAGTCAAAGACTAACTCCTGGGGCTTAGACCAACCAGTGTCTTCTTTATACTGTTCCTTAGTTGGACAACTCTGTGAGGAGCATCTAAGGCCAGATTGTGTAATTAGAANAGCAGCCAGAGACCGGACCGTAGGTGAGGGGGCCCGGACGGACCCATCCGCAGGAATAGTCTCCTTCACCCGCCGGACGCCATACAGGTAGGGATGTGGTCGGCGGCCAGCGACATAATGCTGGACAAGCCGCGATAGGTGAGAGCCTCAAAGAAGAGAGCATCTTGAGACTCGAGAATGCGATGGCGAGCAGGGTCCCAAAAGCGCTAGGCCTTTGAGTGCAGGGAGATGCCGAGGAAGGTATACATGCATTTGCAAGGTGAGACCTTGGACCCCTACTGGTCCTCGGTGTANCGCACTCTCCTCATGCATGGAGAAATGTCTAAGAAACTTCCCCTGTGCTAGAAGGTCAAAAAACCTCTTGCGCACATCAAGGCTCGATCGCAGGACCTGTTGTCCCTAAGTCCAACATGCTATCCGTTGCGCTACACTTGTGGTGTCTCGCTTGGACTTGCACCACGAACAAGGTTTGGGGGACTTACTCCAAGGGAGCAGTGCATGCCCAACCTGTCCGTCAACCCATAGCAGTGGCCATGGGGCATAGAAGAACAACACCAGATCCTTCAAGTTGGTGGAGTTGTACGCCATAAGGGCGTGCTCATCTTTCTTCCCGCCCAGCTGCGTCCGATCTATTTTCTTCTTGGGACATTTGCGCGCGTAGTGGCCCTCCTTGCCGTAGTTGAAGCACTCCCCCTTCTTGTCACCCTTCTTAGTGCCTTGTTTGGTACCCTTCCACTTGTCGCCTCGGCCTACACTTTGGGGATGAACTGTGTAAGCTGAAGTTGATGCCGCTGCACTCTCTCGACCGCCACGTCGCATCCACTCATTACGCACGTACTCAGCACCCTTCGGGTACTTCAGCTCGTCGGAAGGCCAGCCACCAAGGACTGTGATCATGGGACTCCAACTGTCTGGCAAGGCCAGAAGGAGGATCATAGCTTGCAACCGAGAGTCGACCTCCCAACCCGTGGCCACGCACTCCGCTGAGAGGGACTCAATCAGCTGCATGATCTCCATGATGTTGTCGCCTTTGTTGGCTCGGAGGGTGACGAGCCGTTTGAAGATGAAGAGCTGGTTGGAAAGGTTGCTTGACTGGTAGATGGAGCGTGGTTTTGACCATGCGTCCGCGGCCAGGGTGCATCCTTGGATGTGCCCAAGTTGTGGTGGGCATAACGCGGACACAAGGAGCGCCAATGCCTTTTTGTTGCGCATCTTGTATGCCTCCTTCACCTCAGCGGTTGCAGTCTCCGGTGGAGCAGTCTCATCACCTTTTACGAGCTCAAGCAGTCCCTTGTCGTCGAGGAAGACCTCAAACTGCCACCTCCACAAGGCAAAGCCTGTCCCATCAAGCTTAAGGATAGCGCGGCTGCTCTCTTGCTCGCTGGTTGCCATGTCTTGCTGTTGGAAGCGTGAAATCAAGCTGGCTTTGAACCCCTTAGAGGC
>SZWC01022594.1:0-19276 GCA_023375785.1 Penium margaritaceum
TCCATATCATATCTGCATTGATATTTGTATATATTTTTATTTCTATTTTATATACATCCATGTGAATATTTTTGTGTATGCTTAAAAATATTTGTCTACACATTTATATACAAATACATGTTTTTTTGTAAACTTTATAATCATATGTACATAAATGTAAGTATTTAACACCTGAATATATTGTTTCTCCATTTAATTTTATATTTTGATGAATTTGGAAACGTTTTTGTGAAAACAAATATAAATATCGTTGTTTAGAAAGTAAAGCATGAAGCATGAAATGATTTTGGCATTAAATGTACAAGGAAGAATAGATTCAGCCCATCATGTTGGAATCAAATTAATTTCCTTATTCAAATGTACATGTAGTTTTTTGTGTTAGTGCAGCCTCTTATTGTCATGGTGGACCCCACGTCAGTGTCAAAACAGAGTTTATTGCGTGGAATGTGGTAGAACGTTTATTTAATGTAAAAGTAGATATACCTCTTGAAAGTTTGGTCGCAGTGGACTATTCTCTTGTTTAGTCTTTACTTTTTATTTTCTTGGTGTTCTCTGAATGCGTCATGTCGATTTTCTTGCTCGGCTGTCGGCCTTCATGTGTTCGCACTTCTCCTCTGCAAGAACCCGATGGGGGTACTCAAGAAGTGGGTTGATGCTGCTAAGTTTTAAGTACCCCCATCGAAGGACAAACGTTTCACACCCCCCGTACAATCTTTTCTGCCATTAGCTACCCCCATCGAGGACTTCGCTGGGTTTCGGTTGGCTTAGATCTAGGTCGTGCATCGGAGAAGCATCCCAGTGGACTTTGGTTTGGAGCGGAAGAGGTTTGGAGCTGGCGCTCCAAACTTTGGTTTGCATCGATCGAAGAAGCATCGACGCTGCGATGTCTCATTTAAAGAAAGGTCGACGTCACGTCAGTGGCTCAAATTGTGGGTTTGGACGGCCACCACCACTACGTTAGATAGCCGTTGGGGACGCCTGCCGATTGAGGTCGAGTTGGACAACTACACGGTGTGCATTCACGAAAATTTTGTGAGCACACGATTGACGGTCTAGATTAGAGCCAACCAAACGAACTAAAAGCTTGGCTTGTTCGCAACGTTACAGCATGGATCATTTAGGCACGTGCCGCACGAGAACCTTCATGTTTGACCACTCCCATGGTAGGCACAAACAGGGATTTCTAGCACGGGTATGCATTGCTCACAGGGTCGAGACGCCAGTCGCGGTCCGCAGCAGTCCATGTTCGTGCCTGACATTCCTTGCCGAAACATGCGCCAATAGCCTCACTCAACTGATGAAATAAGCATAAATAAACTGCGGCGGTAAGACGACAACTAGAGACTGAAATGTAATATCGAAAACAAACCTCTAGAAGCTTTGAAGTGAAACAATGTGCTAATTCACGCGACTGACCAGACATTTCGGGGTGCGTGGCATACACAATCGCCTGAGCTGATTGAAACATGTTTACCGTGAGCCTTGTCAGGCACCTTCAATGTTATCTGGCTGTCAGCGACAAAAACCTTCGGATCAAGGTCCCCCTCGCCTCCGCGCTAGGTTGCTGTCAGCGCATATTGTGGCCTGTTGTTTCCGATCCAACGGCAGCAGCGTTTCCCATGAGGCCTCTCTCGCTCCGCCGCCAGCAGTTGCAAAACGTAACCGTCCGCCACCAGGGACCCACAGGTGAAGGATGCTCGTTACCTGCTTTGCGTAACGACGGAAACATTGGCTTCAGCTTGAAATCTGCAGTGAAGAGAATTTCTTTGCCGCTTGCCACGAGTACCCTGAAGTGGCTAGGAACTCAGTACACGCCAGCGATCGACTAGGGAGCCGGTTTGCGACGTGTTTGCATGGTTTTTTAGATTTTCGGAAACTTGAATAATCAAATTTTATCTAAAAAAAGGTACTTTACTCGGTCAGCGACTTGATTTCGCCTTCATTGTCCGGTTGAGGATTTCATGACAACCTAGTTCACGCGTAATGAACTCCCGAGCTCGACTCAACCCTCGCGACAGATGGCACCCAAACTATTTCCCGTCCGCAAGGCACTCACAGCCCCGCGATCCTCAGTGAAGGGGCAAGCAACAGGGGTGACGAATATCATAGTTTCGCGAACTCAGTTCGCGCCTACAGGAAAGCGCGATGTGACTTCCTCGGCAACCTAATAAGCACTACCTGCAGGTTTCCATCGTCAGCCATTGCCGGTAGGTACCCTGCCGCTACCGCAGGTTGCATGGTCGCAACGAAGGCCGCTCGAGCCGCTGAACGACACCACACTTCAGCTTGAACTGCACTCCCGAGAGCATGACCGTGACGGCGAGCCAAAACAAGCCAAGGAAAAGAAGAAAAAAAAAAAGAACAAAAGTATTTACTGTTGAGTAATTTCATAACGAGAAACCGATCAAACCTTCCAAGATATAACACTCGATATCGCTCGTCAACTCTAACGTTCTGTAAGACTGCCGTCATTTCAAAAGAGACAACAGTAAAGTCAAATGAGATGTCTCCCACAGAGCTTTTTTTTGTAGGTATTTAAGATCTTCCGCCCATAAATCCCCAACTTGGTGCCAAACACCTTATTAGACAGCTTCTGACATCAAATGCATAACTTTTCACAAAAGAAATCAAGAGCAACCACATCAAATCTTCAAAGATATGAAAACTACAAATCACAAGTCCGCTGAATATTCAGCCTAAAATAATCAAGGTAAAGCGTCAAAAACAAATCCTCGATGGATGCTTTATAGGCATCCATTTGAATCTCCTCATTGCGAGCATGCCTAGCCATCATGTTGCATATAGAACATATCCTACATTATAATCTACATGAACCAAATCAAGGAAGATAAAATGAAATTCATCATTCTTCAAAATACATTGTCTTCAACTTAAGAATACCATAAAGAACAATAATTTTCAGATATAGTTTCAACCCATCGCAAACAACGTGATCAAATAGAAAGAATCCAATCAATGAGTAAGAGAAAGTTGTTCTTTTTTATCCTATGAAAGTGGTTCTTCACGGCGGTTGAACATCTTCACATTATGCCTCCGAGTGATTAAGTGTCTACGAATTCCTATACTATTATTTTCACTCATGGTTCAAACTAAAACTGTATGAATGAGCAAAATCATTTCATTCACACTAAACTAATTTTCAATTTATGAAAAGTTGATAACCACCTTTTCTCGTGTTCTTATACCATGTTTCACTTAACGTGAAAATAGTGTATCACTCTCTCAAACATCCCCAAAACAATGTGAAAACATTATCTCCATAACTCTTTCCTTCATGTTGGAAACTTTTAAGACCCTTGAATGGTCTTCATGAATTTTCTTCCATGTTTGAAATGCGCATTTTANCTTAACGTGAAAATAGTGTATCACTCTCTCAAACATCCCCAAAACAATGTGAAAACATTATCTCCATAACTCTTTCCTTCATGTTGGAAACTTTTAAGACCCTTGAATGGTCTTCATGAATTTTCTTCCATGTTTGAAATGCGCATTTTATAACGCATTCTTGAACATGTAAAACCTTCTTTGTATGTATTTTAACCTTTATCATAACCTAAGAGGGTTTTTGTTGAGAAATACAATTTTCAAAAACGATGTTTACTTCCCACAAGCTAACTCTTAGCCGTCGAGTTACCCTCTGACCCAAAACACTACACATGAGGAATCGAGTAGCAAGATTTGAGTAAATAATCTCTAGTGTCTACAACAGCAACGATTCATGTGAGGAATTCAACATGCCAACAAAGAGCGGCAAGTAGAAATCTTTCACTCAGTAAATTTTATGCACATCAAAAGGAACTATCTGCTAAGAGTTTGTTTTCTTTTTTTTTTACAACACCCAGTTTCAAATTGAGTTCACGAACAATTTTCTAAAACCATACATGAACAAGGAGGGAACATTCTTAAACTAAGTTATTTATATGAGAACCTACTACGAGAAGGCAATAATCTCAGAAGATGGTTTGTGAGATACATAAAATAGCACGGACACACATTCATGACTTCATGAAACAAAGTGTGAATGCAACTACATGAAGTCCAACACCTTATCCTTTACCAGCTCATTACATAGTGAAAACCTCATCAAAACCTACTCAATGAGTGCAGCCTACTTCCAACTCCCCAACCGCAATACATGCCTAGAAAACCAGCCATCTCCAACACCTTACAATTAGACAAGATAAGCGAAAAAATAAACAATTCTACCAAAGGCACACAAATTTGAAAGAAAAAATGTGTCCACAAAAGGTAAAGCAGGTATCTAATGTCAAGGCCCCAAACTGAGAAATTCAAACAAACGTTCATTCCTTAATTCAACTAATGTAGCTTCACGACATGCTCTATCCTAAAATGTTTTGAACCACACATCTAGCGAGCTCTTTGCATGTATCAAGACATCATTGAACCTAAGAACTCTACCTGATAGTACCTCAAAGATAACTACTACGTCAACAACGTTACTTAGAATCTTCCCTACTCACAAATTGCACTCACATCCACAAAAACAAGATAAAAAAACAAAATCAAGTTATATATCAATATGGTGAAAATGCTTTCTAATCATCAAACCGTCATTTACACCCCTTGTGGAAGCCTTAACTCCCTTCTACATCAGAAACAACATAAGAAAACATAGTTGGATTAGGAGACCATCCTTTAATACACTCAACCTGATTTCCTTCAAAATCCTTGATCTCCATTATGCATCTTGAAAAATAAAGAGGTAGCAGCACAAGGAGGAATAAATCCCCCACTTAAAAAGTGATACATCAGATCAAGTGCAAACAAATCTAATCTTTCCTATGAAGCTATCCTTAACAAATTCAGAGAACATTCAATTTTGTGCCTTGAAATCATCTTCTCATTGCAAACAACTAGTAAATACCACATAAGGTATGATCCTATACTTTGCACAACCACAGATCCAACAAAACATCCTCACATGTATGGCTAGAAAAATGGCAAAANGGTAGCAGCACAAGGAGGAATAAATCCCCCACTTAAAAAGTGATACATCAGATCAAGTGCAAAAAAATCTAATCTTTCCTATGAAGCTATCCTTACCAAATTCAGAGAACATTCAATTTTGTGCCTTGAAATCATCTTCTCATTGCAAACAACTAGTAAATACCACATAAGGTATGATCCTATACTTTGCACAACCACAGATCCAACAAAACATCCTCACATGTATGGCTAGAAAAATGGCAAAAAAACCAATAAACAACATTGTTGACTGCAAAACGATCTCTAAGAATAACATCCATTTTCTATCAATGTTGAAACTTATTTATGTGGAATCTCTACTAACCTCATCTCCACAGTTGACAGATACGCATACATAAAATGCAAAAGGATAACTCCACAGCAATTCCACAATGAAATTTGGAATTTTCCCTTATTGTGTGCATCTGTTGGTTGNTACTTTGCACAACCACAGATCCAACAAAACATCCTCACATGTATGGCTAGAAAAATGGCAAAAAAACCAATAAACAACATTGTTGACCGCAAAACGATCTCTAAGAATAACATCCATTTTCTATCAATGTTGAAACTTGTTTATGTGGAATCTCTACTAACCTCATCTCCACAGTTGACAGATACGCATACATAAAATGCAAAAGGATAACTCCACAGCAATTCCACAATGAAATTTAGAATTTTCCCTTATTGTGTGCATCTGTTGGTTGAATCAAAAAAAGTACATATGGAAACATCCATTTCAAAACTCGACACAGTTCCTAAAAGCTTTCCACTCCTGCTTATCACAAGTTGGAGCCAAAGTTGTAGGAAAACATTGCAAAGTTCTGAAAAAGAAAAAAAAGCAAAGACAAACGCATCATTTGTTTTCATTAAAGCACAAAACATGGGTCCTAGAATAGTCCTTTCAAGTACATTGAGTTTTCATACAAAGCTCCTCATGTGTCATGGTTGGAGTTATGTACTCACATTCAAGTAGCACCCACATGCGCACAACATCCCATATAGTCAAAATTCACAGTGGTGATCACACATCATGCTCCTCGATAAACGCGTGTGTTCTTAAAATCATAGTGGACATTGGACACCGTATTCAAACATGAAACCATAACAATAGTTCTTGTATGAATGTTCCTTTACGGTATTTGCATGTGCATAGCAACGACTGGGTTTCCTCCTTATGCAAGATCTTTTCTTATACTGCAAGCTAGTAAACGGATCAGCACATGAACTTTGGATACTGAATATGACAGCAGAAGATATCATGAATGATTCCAAAGTACTAGTATGGTCCATGAAAAGTAGAGCCTAATAAGGGCTACGCATGAGCTCCACCACTACTTGCCCACGCAAGGGGCAACGCCTTGCTAGGCCATCAAGGCCGTCGACACAAGGGATCTTGGTCCAGCACCGTCTTCCAGGTAGACTAGCCTCTAGGTAGTCAAGGGTTCCTACTTCTCAAACAAGCAGAGCACTGCCAGGCTTGTAGTGCTCTCCAAGGCAGACTCCAGCAAAACCTTCGATTGAGGCGCTTCCAAGTGCTAAGTGCTGTAAGGTTGTGACTGAAAGATGAGTCCTGCTGACTAACTAAGATGTGCCAGAGCCACAGCCAATTACACTTGCTGCCCAGGCAAGTTGACTTCCTTGCTTACTTGAAGAAGCTTCCTCCAATGCATGGTGAAGTTTCACCAAAACCGTGGCTCTTGAATCCTAGGGCTTATAGCAGATGTGTGAGAGCCGTAAATCACAGTCATTGTAATGCTCACATCCTAGCCCTCCTAATAGATCACTGAGAACTGTAGATCTCCGTAACCACAATCCTTGCACTCTATCTTGCCATGCAGCCTCTCTAGGTAGCAAAAGGAGAATCATGTCGAATCATGGCACGGATTCTCTGTACAGATGGTCCCCACCAAGAGCTCACACATCGCCTCATGCTAGAAACCATGTCATGCCTTGGCCCATCTGATTTCAGCGCTTGATGACACTACACTGCAGTGAGACCTTGCCCCACTAAAGCCATGTGCAGTAGCCCACGCATGCCACACACTATTTCACAATCGAAGCCCTTTAGGCCTGGTTCCCAGAATTGGAGAGGCTTGTACACTAAGTAACTCTCCACGCTTCCACTCCCACAACCCAGTGAGAAAACTTTCACTCCGCGTATCTTCATCCAATTGCAAAACCAAATGCGCCATATCAAACCACAAAACTAATGCAGTCATCGCATTCACTAACACTCCCCTTTGATGGGTGCGTTTGCAAAAGCTCACATCAAGCCAGAGTGTTGGCGAAAAACTCCTTGAGAGATAACCTTAAATTCTAGTCAAGGAAACTGAGTCGAGACTCTTCTTTGGTACTTGGTTCAATTAGAAAATTTTCAATTTCTGCTACCGTTTCAAAGAAAAAACGGTTTCCCTTGATATTGAGTCCTCCAACAGTCCTCTAAAGAGCCTCTTTCTTGTTCAGTCCCACTTGAATCAAATCGATTCAAAGAATTGGCAATAGCTGGGTCAAACCCAGGCCACTCCAGAAAAAATCGAGTGTGCTTCCTCATGAAGCAATCTTTGTGGTCGCTTGCTTCGCTGAAAGCTTACATGACTAAAAAGCTCCTCCTTGATTCTCGTCTCCCAGCTCTACTCCTAGATGCTTGTGAAGACCTCCTTGGAGTCAAGAAAAATTGTTTTTGGCTCCTTCACCGTTTCTTGGGCCACTCCTGATGTATAAACAGCGACCAAAGGGCTTATGAGGCTTACTTTGCTACTTTCACTCACGCTTTGTCGGTTTGTATTAGTAACACCCGCTCCCTTCTTAGCCGTTACCAGCTTGACCCGCTTTTGTCCTCCAAGTCAATGCATTTTTGTCTAGGGGAGCCGTTTCTTGCNCCTCCTTGGAGTCAAGAAAAATTGTTTTTGGCTCCTTCACCGTTTCTTGGGCCACTCCTGATGTATAAACAGCGACCAAAGGGCTTATGAGGCTTACTTTGCTACTTTCACTCACGCTTTGTCGGTTTGTATTAGTAACACCCGCTCCCTTCTTAGCCGTTACCAGCTTGACCCGCTTTTGTCCTCCAAGTCAATGCATTTTTGTCTAGGGGAGCCGTTTCTTGCTCAAATTTTCCAGAATTAGGACTGTCAAGGCAGTTGACCGTAGCATTTTCCCCACTAAGACCACTCACAGCTCGTTGCTTTCAAGGAAAGGTACCGTGTGGTTTTCACAAATCTAGTGTTCATTTTTTTTGCCACATATGGGAGGAGGCACTTGATGCAAGTTGAACTGGGCACCAAAATATCGTTGCCGTCTGTTTCTTGCGTCGCTTGATCTTGAGCTCCAATTTTTATGTTTTGCCAAGTGGGAGTTGTAGGTACAAGATAAGGTTGCCAGCCATGGCGCGCTTTGGGGCAAGGGAAACCAAGAGCTCGCTGTGGCCGGCGAGAACCCTTGCTCACTCTTCGCAAGCTGGAAGGGATTCTGCTATTCTTGCAACTTGCGCATCATCCTTCTTTGTCGTGCAATGTGCTGTGCTTGCTGTCTCTTGCTTTGCTGCAATTGCATTCCACAACCATAGCTACGCGGTCCCTTTTTTTCTTTAGAGCATTTGAGCTTGCTGGCATGCAGCTTTGTAATATAGTCGCTTGGTATTCTCCTTTTTTCCAAAACGATTCACAGACTCTTGCGGAAACTCTTTATGCTCTTGCTCAAGACTAGACACTTTTTTCTTCTTCATAGTGAACCTATACCAGCCCATCCACTGGTGAAAATCAGAGCTCCTGCTTAGAATCTCCTGAAACTTCTCCTTTGAATGCATTTATGGTTTAGAATCCCCCTATCTACCGCATTAAAAATCTTCTCACCTAATTGAACCACATATGAGGTGATAGTGGTTGGTATGCTGAATGAGATGCTGATGGCGCGTCGTCCAATCTTCGATATCCATGTGCTGTTTTAATCGATGTTCTTCAAGTCTTTCTACAAGAACGTGATTGTGGTAATTCCACACTACTACAACCATAAATTAAAGAATTCTTCCTTGAGTTTCTTTGTCAGGTAGTCTGTAGCTTGCCTTTTCCTTGGCACGTGCACGAGCTCAATCATTCCATCTTGTACTTTTGAGCGATTCCAATCCCCACGTATTTCAATATGCTTGGCTTGACCTTGAAACTTGGTCAAATTTGCACGGTTGATTCCAGATTTTTTGTCCATAAAAATCGTTGTCGGCTTCTTTTGTGGAAAGACGATGCCCTTGAGGAGGTTGCACAGGTACATGACCTCTTGTGCAGCTCATGTAGCAACCACATACTCAGCTTCTCTAGGGCTTAGTGTGACCAAGTTTTATCTCTTGCTTGTCCACAATAGAGCTCGATCACCAAGGAGGCATTAAAACCCTGTCGTGCTGTGTTGGTCCTCCTCGTTCGACCAAAGACTACATCCACATAACAATGCAGCTCTATATCAGTCCTATTGCCAAAACGCATATTGGAAATGCTTGTGGTTTTCAAACATCCAAGGGAATGATCAAGCTCTTTGCATGCTACCTCTGAGCCTGTCTTCTTATTGCATGCAAGTTTGGTGACTGTAAATTGCAGATTGAAAGAATTTGAAATGTGTTGGTTGGGTAGTGCAAAACAATTGCAAATCTTTGTGGCGGAGGTTTGTGGGATCAATTCAAGCATCCGTGCAGTGCAATCACGCTTGATACTGATTCCAAGGAAAAACTTGAAACATGGCATGATTGTCACGTTGACCTGTTTTTCCATGGTTGATGCCGTGGCATTGATGAAAGTGGCAAATGGGCCAATGATCTAGATTTCATTGACTTGGACCACAACGTAGCATTCCGGTATTTCCTCTGCTGATGGAGTGTGGATGAAGAGGTAATCTTTGTATGCCAATGGGTGGAAAACGAGGGATTCAAACAGACTTTGGAGCTTGTAGAACCACAAAAGTGGACTTTGCTACAGTTCGTAGAGAATTTTCACTAGCTTGCACACTCACTCAATCCCATCATTGTGACTCTCCGGCTGATTCATGAACATTTTCCTGTCCTTTCCCCGGTGTAAACATGTGTTCTTAACTTCAAGTTGCTGCATGTCATAGTTTATCACTACCACGACTGCAAACATGATCCGAGTTGTGGTGTAGCAGTTCAAGGGGGTGTTCTCCTCAAGAATTTCCTTACACTCCACTTAAAAGAAACCCTATGCTTACAGTTGTCCTTTGATTTTGTCAATGCAACCATCAGCCTTTGTTTTTATATGAAATACCCACTTGACTCCACAACAAGCTCCCACATACCATACTCCATGAGGCTTCCGTACTCAACATCGCGTGTTGCTTTTAGTTTCAGAAACATGCTCTCCATAGAAAGCCTCCTTCATAGTTCTAGGCTTTAGAGGTAGTTCTTTGGTCAAAGTCAACGAAGTAGTGAGGTGAAGGTTGTGAAGTCGGCAAGAACTTCTGCTTCCTCTTTGTACACAAAACACGCCGATGGCCATGATATGTGTTTCCTCCTCCACTTTGCCTCTACATTTCTCCAATGGCTACCGTAGGAGGTGCTTGAAATTCCTCTTGTGGACTTCGCCTCGAGGATGATGCTGACGCATTGCCCATAGATCATCCTTCACAGGCACCAACTTGGATTCGCCATTGCGTACTTCGACCTGCTCGTGACTTTAGGGTACGCCTAACGTGTGGTCTCCATGGAGGGGCACAAGCTTGCCTATTGCCTCCTCATATGCCTTATCAAGACTCGCAAGGTTGAGTGCATCTCAATTCGACTCTTCTTCCTTTAATGACTCATTATAGGAGTCGTAAAAGGTTTGCAGGAAATCCGGAGCATTCTTCTGCTTTTCCTCCCATGCTTAGAGTGTTAGGTTCTCAAGAAAGATTGCGTCCCGAAAGACAACAACCCTTTGCAAGTCCAATTGGTACATCTTTCATCCCTTCATGTTAGGGATTTGTCCACGAAAAGCTCCCCATGATGCCTTGTCTGCCAACTTCTTGTGACGATCTTTTCGCACATGGAAATGCGCCATGCAGGCAAAGTTCTAACCATGGTGACGTCACCCTTGTCACCATGCATGAAATGGTGTCATTTTGGGTAGTGCTACATGTACACAATTGTCCACCCAAACGGCTTGTCGCAATACATAAGGCCACCAATTGTTGCTTAGATGAGCACTAAGAAACATAGCCTTCAACGTCTCTTACATTGTGCATTTGGATCTTTGAACCACACCGATTTACTACAATGTGTTCACTTTTGAAAACTGCTGCACAATGCCTTCGTCCTTCAAACGGTATGTAATTTTTTCGCTTGTGTAATCCCGGGCACTTTCCGAGCGCATGAATTGTAACTTTACATTATTTTGTCTCTCTTCCATTGCATGCCACTAAAACAAGTAGGTGAAAGCTTCATCTTGAGTATGTAGAGGATAGTTTCACATTAAATGTGTTGCGTCACTAAGGAACGGAAGAAAGTATGAGTGTCCTTTGTAGATGGTGGTTGTTGTTAGTGGTCCACATATGTCTATGTGGATTACCTTCAATTTTCGAGTGATGTCACACTTCATGGTAGGAGGGAACATCTATTGTGGAATGTTTACACACATGTAGTCCTCACATGGCTACAGCATCTTCTCGCTCTCTTTATGAGTACTGTTGAGGTTGATGACTTGCTCCATCTTGTGCATTGAGTGCAAAAAATATTTGCTTACGTGGTCTACACGAGATACTTGGTGGAGACTTGCTACTACAAAGGGTAACTCAAGTCCATTGGAAGTTGGTGAGTAGAGATTTGGCCCCATCAGGCCATGTGGTCGGAGGCGAGCTTTCATCAAGGTCTTGCCTTTATGGCTCTTCAAGGCAACATTTTTAGTGTTGTTGAAGACGTGTGCACCTCTCTTCAATAGCTACCTTAGTGAAAGGGGGTTGATAGCAATTCAGGTATGTAACGTACTTCCCCTAACTTGACTTGGGCCCCTTGGTGTCCTATGATTTTCCCCCTTCTTAGCATTGGAACTTGCTTGTTGGCGACTCTGACGAAGCCCTTGGAGCAAGGTAGGAGTTTTTTAAGGCAGGCCTTGTCAAAATTGATGTGGGTAGTGCACGTGCTATTCAGGCACCACACATACGTTGAGTGAACTTGCTCATTACTTATCCCTGCTTGAAAGTTAAAACAAAAATCATGTGCAGACATACTAGTTGCCTGTGCCTTTCTCTTTTGTCTGCTTCTCTGGAATCTTTCATTGCTACTTTGCATGATTCACTTTTTCATCACTCTTCTTCTCACCCTTTCCTCCTGAGTAGCTGGCTTCCTTTGTCCGTTATTCATGCTTCTCAACTCATAGTCGCTTTTACAACACTTCTTTACATACCCTAGCTTACTAAAGTATTGGCACTCATATGCAGGGCGTGATCCAAGTTGCATGTCTTGCGAGCTTTGCAAGCTTGCGTTTGGATGGGACTGGGCAAAAGAATCGTCTGAGGCTGGCTTCATAAGTACTTGGTTGTTCCACGATAGCTGAGTGGACCTCACTTCAGCACTAACACCTTCGTTCATTGTGTTGGTGAGAATCCGTCTTGTTTGTTTTGCCAACTGGCAATGCTGTTGCTTTGTAAGAAGCATATTGCAAATACATGCTTAAATCGATTCACTTTTATACTTGAACTCAAGCACTTTCCACACGTTGTGCTCATCATCGGTCAAGAAGTTGAGAAGGAATGTCACAAAGACATGTTCAAATACTTGTGCATGGATCAATGCAAGTTGGTCAAATAGTGGCTTTCGTTTGTTGATTTACGCCTCAATGCAATCGAAGTTGCTGAGGTTGATGTGTGAAATGTTTGTCTAGAGGAGGGATTTAAAGGTGGAGTAGCCAGACATGTAGGTCCTGACAACGTTGGACCATGCTGACTTTGCAACCTCTGCCATGTCCGCGTTTATCTGAATTTCTTCTTGCAAGTTATTGCTCAACTGGTTTTCTAGCATCACGAATGAAGCTTGGTTTAAGCATATACAAGGACACCGCTTGTGGTGGTGATCCCAAGGGTGGAGGTAAGTAGTATCCAATGTGGAAATTCCAAATGCCATGAATCTCGGCCAGTTCCTTGACTTTGTGTACCCAGTAAGGGAAGTTCTCTATGCAAAATCGGTGAATCGTGATCTTATGGAGTAGCAAGGCAACTGCTGCAAGGGGCACGGCATCCCCAAGTCCTTTGTATGCATTGCCATGTGGGGGCACCTAGGGGCCTTGCACATGGCTGTACTGCTACATTCTTAGATCAGCTTGGAATGGTGGCACGACAGACGCCAAAGCCGATTGGCCATGTATACTTTTGGCAAAGGTGTTTGTAATACTTCTTGAAAAAGATCTTTGGTAAGAATCGTAGAAGCAACATGAGGCTGTTGGGCTGCAAATTGCTGTGACATGCCTTTTTATACAAGTTGAACTAGTTGAGGCATGGCTGGTTGCATAACTAAGAAAAGGCTTGCTTGAGGCAAATGCGCGGATGATGTTTGTGATACCTGTACTATTGTATCTGTTATAGTTGCTAATGCTGCATCTCTTGCTATTGAATTTGTTCATGTTGACACAATTGTTGTTGCTGAAACCAAGCTAGTTACTGTTAGAATTATGCTATCTGAGCACCGTGAGCCACATATGACTATTGCAACTGTTGCATCTCATATGCTTGAAAAGCATGCATCAGCTGCTTTTGTTGACGGAGGAGCTCTTGAAATACCATAGCACATTCAATGCCAAAAACAAATCTCCTTGAAAAAAACAAATGCCTTTGTTCTTTATAACGAAACTTGCACCACACATTTCTTTTGATAGATATGCCATTTTATGCAAACCAAAACAAAAAAACACCTTACTTGAGAAGAGATAACTTTATTCTCTTGGAGGACAATCACACTATTAACACCACATCCACTACTTAATACTTGAGTCGAAATTCCATTTACCATAGTTTATTAAGATGGTGGGGATGTTTTCCTCTCTTGATTAAAGAAATGAATCCTGCACAAATCTCCTTTTCGACTTCCACCTTTACTTAACATCAAAACATGGCCATTATCCTCACTAAGAATTAAATCCTGTCTTTCCTCCATCCGTTTTAGAAATGGTAATTCATAACAAAACCACGGCAGCAAGGAATGCACGATTTTTGCATCCAACTTGAAACATACTATCTTAGTGGCATAATTGTTTTATATTTAGGGTTTTCTATAGTGAAATTGGTTCATATTGTTACAAATTGTAGGCTTGTTGTGAGGCCAAATTCTATCTTTTAAAGAATCCTTGAGTTCGCGCATCATCTTTGACGTTTATTGGCCCATAAACTCTTGCAATCAATTGATTCACTTGAACATCTATTGAAAGGTCAACCTGGGATTAAAACCTTTTTTCGGACAAAATTTGCATGTAACATATGAAGCCTTGGATTTGTGCAAATAAAAAGGCGTCAAGGCCTTCTTGAAGTTGCATTGTTCTTATATTCTATAATTTCTTTTTTTCTTATCATGTCATATCTTCCTTTAAGCCCATTAATGTACAATGAAACCATATGTTTATGAAATGAGCTCTTAATGTGTTTCCTCCAACAATACGACAGTTCATAGTTTATACAATACATTGTTACTTGCCCTCCTCCGTGAAATGGTATTCTTGGTGGTAGAGTTTAGGTTGTTTAGGAACAATGAAGGCCTTCCACCAAAAAATGGTGCATTGTTCTATTTTCTATTGTTCAAATCAAGTTACCACGCTTCGTGTGTAGAACACATTGTGTGCTCAAGAATCTTAATACACAAAATCACAAATGTTGTGTACGTATGTATCATCTGAAAACATTGACTTACAAAACAATTTGAGTAAAATATTGACAATGCACTCATCTAGAAATGTTTTAATTTTCATCGAATGTTTTAGCTCAATATTATCTTGCATCTCATATTCATTAACCCAAACCTAGCATCCTAAAGTGTTCTTACTTGAATTCAACTAAGTATTTACTATTGATTTCCGAGTTTCATCAATACGCTTCACAATGATAATTTTATCACAGAAAAAATGCAAATTTATAATACATTTTCGGGACATTTCATTAATACTCCATGTTTTAAAGGTTTAAAAATGCAAATATTATGAGTTGTTTCATCAAACGCATTTGCAAATGCTTTGTTAAAATTGAAGAAAAGGGTGAGGATTTCAAAATGGAATGTGATGGAAAATAGCAAACCTTTGGATGTTTCTAAAACCTTTAGAACCTGCATTCCATACTCCTTTTTTTAATAAATTATTTCATTGTTTTGCATAGAAACAAATCTTGAATGTTTAAAAATTAGCTCCAATTACCAGGCTTTATTATTTCTCAGTAGAGTTGCATTTTGGTTGTTACAAACTTTCCTTCATACAACTTAAAGTGTAATAGACTCGTTTTCAGGTTAACTCAAAAACCTATAGTAGGAATCAACCATGATATGTTTTTTGCTTTTAGAAATGATTCCCCTTTAAGCCAAACCATATACAAAAACGTTTCAATCACTCATGTGTCTAACCACATGATAATATTGATTAAAGAGATTTGATATTCCAAAAACCCTTGAATTTCAAATTCCTTCCATATGTTAACGATGAATGCTAGTGAGAAACTAACTATTTCTTTCCCAAAACATGTTTCCCGGTTATGGTATATTTAAACCGTATATTATTCTGGTTTTAATCACCCATCACATACGATATCATTCAATTATGCACCAAGGTACTTCATAAAAGCACAAACATTACAAAAGTGGCTACCATGTCAAATTTGTAATTGGAATGCAAACACAACAAAGAAATTTGAAAACAAGACCAAAATGCTCTTTCAATATAAATCAAATCACCATATCATGTTTCATTTTGAAACACCATGATGAATTGATGCTCAAAGCATTGAAATGATCTTCTGAAAAAAAGATTTGATTTCATCAAAACACCCTAAAATCTAAAAAAAACTCTAAAAGCATCGTATTTCAACGTAACCCTGATTTTTTAACTCGAACCATGTCACAAGCACCTTGTTTCATGTTACTAGATGTTGTATGTATTCGCTTGAAACTTCATAAACCTATCATCAAAGACCACTTCTTGCTAGATTTCAAGTTTTTTTTTGTTGTGCAATCGTCTTCTTTCCAAAAGCTAGTACATGTCTTGACCTACAGCATCACAAAACAATTGTTTCTCAAATTAACAATGTTTATCAAACGTTGTATCTTCAGATTTTTTAATTTTTTATGGATTGTACATAGATAGAATTCCCACAAGATGTGAGCTCTATGAGTTTTTGGCTACACAGTCTACACTACAGGATAACCTTAAACGTTTCATGATAGCCTTGGAATTACTTTTGAAGAATAATTATACATCATCTGTGACATCTGATTCATGTGAGGGAGATTCATCACTGTTTCTTCTTAAGTGCCTCAAAGGAGATAAGGAAAAACTGTTGCAAAAACACAAGAGTTGGTGAAGCAGGAAACTAATGGACAAAACGCTTTACACTAGTGATTACATCCCAATCTGGTAAGAACATTGAATCAAAATTAGATGACTTTGAAGAGATTAAAAGAAAATGGTTTTAATTGTTGTAGATCAAAAAAATGTATACCCCATTTTGTGCTGCCCTTCTTTGTAAAAAGCATATTAATTCTTATAATCTTTCCCATTTGAGAGCTAAATTTCAAGTTACTTCCTTATGAGAGATTACATGGCAATCGTTGTATCCTCTTCTTATTGAAGTGGATGGCAATTGGATTATGTTGTCATGGATATCTTATCTACATTGACATTGAGGGAAGGTAATGGAGTATCTCATCTAGACATATGGCTACATCATCATGTAGTATACCTTTCATCCATAAAGTCATTCTAGGCAGGGTTCATCTAATCTACAAATTGTACATGAGTCATTGGCCTACTTTTCTCCACGCGCTAAAACATTAAATCCTACATGGGAAAATTGTTATGTGTAAGATTCGCATAAAATCTCAAAATCATGCGAGTTATTATTCTTTTCATCACCTTTACATCCTACATGCTTGATCATCAATGTTAATGTTTCTTGCTCTAAGGAGTTTCATTCGCCCACATTAACCTGTACTATTGTTAATTTGTCAGTTTCATAGTTTCTATAGGGGCTAACAAGGCTATCACAAAAGCAGTTGATGTTTTCATTTGTATTTTTACACTTTGCAACCAAGGTATAATTTTGAGAATAACATCCTTTATATTCATGAAACCCTCGAGTTATTCTTAAAGTTTTTGCCAATTACCATTCATAACTTGGTATCCCATGGATCACTTGACTTGAGCATCCCACGTGAGATTTGAAATATTTCTTTTAATGTTTTTTCATATGTTTTCAATTGGAATTTCCAAAACGTTCTTAAATGTATACTAATGTTTAATTTCAAAGTCTCCAATCATCCTTTCCATGAATGATCGTTGGCTTTGTGCCTTAGAATTTCAAAAAATCCACATGCATTCGGAACGGCAAATCTACACTGTTGTCTTTTTGGTGATGTGTATTTGGAACTTGTACAATATGTGAATTTGTTATCCCATAATTAGAGATAAGGAATACATATTAAGTTATTTAGCCGTAAAGTTTACTCTCATGAATGATGATGATATTCTGTCAAAACCATGTAAATGAATTCAATTCGTGTTCAGGATTTTTCTTATGTGATAGTTTGTTTGCTTAAGTATGAACCGAAAATCTAAAGAGGAGGATACTTCGAAGAATTCTCATAAGTGGATGTGTTTTGATTCATTGTAACATTTTGTTGTGTATGTTTGTAGTATTTGATTTAAAGGCGATGGTTTCATGGATTTTGAAGATGAAATAAGAATATAGTTTTTTAAGAGTTGCATTTTATCGTTTTGTCTATTTCATAAGTTTTTTCCTTTGTTTCTGTATAACTTCATAAACTTATGTATGGCTTTTTGACACAGATTTGGATACATTTTATGTTATTCTACGAGGTCACCTTTGGTTTTTCTTTGTAAAAACAGTGGGAATGCGTTGCTTTTTATTTATGAAATTCTACTCTTGTTCACAAAATTCAGAACTTTTCATGCAGAGTTGCTTCAGGGTCTCGTTGTAGCTATAAAGATTCTGCCAATGAATGTGATTCATCACGTTATTAGAGAGCTCAAATGTTCAAATTTGAAAGCTGTTACTATATTCAGATCGTCAGAATTCTCTCCATTTTGTCCTTTTTTTATTCAATGGGATAAGAACTGATTTGAATTTGGAACGCTTTTCCTCTATGTTTTCTCATAAACACTTGTCATGCTTTAGAACTGATAGATGGCTTGAGGAAAAATCTGTGTCCCCTTCATCCTGATAGTGCTTCATGACATAATGATGTTGCCGGAACATTCAGAAAGGATATCACCTTTCTTTTCCTTAGTCGAATGTACAGTTTTGTTACATATTGTGTATCGAGGTGCCAACATCTCCCAGTTTTCTGAAATATCTTTTATTGTTATTCTTCTGTTATTCACTCCTATTCCCAGTTACAGTTCTCCCTTTCGTGGTTATTTCGATCGGTCTTCGGGAGCATCCGTCGCTCTGAAGCCGGCTAAGGGTATGCCGGCCTTGCCGTCAGCGCGGTCTCGCCGCTCTCACGCCGTCGTTTGCCCCGATATGAACGATTTCGTGATTTCCAGTGGGGCGTTGATTGGGGCTAAGGCTGGAAACCTGCAGAACGTGCAATTTGAGTTGCAGGGGATGTGACTTCCCCTGCAGGATAAGTCAAATCAGTTCGCAATTGCGAACTGATTTTGTGAAACTATGACATTCCTCTAGAAACTAAGAAACAAGAGAAAAAACTGTTGTAACCTCTGTTGCTTGCCCCTCTACTTCGCAAGATGGAACCTGGTGCGCTCGATTTGGTGGACCACCGAATGATCGAATGGTCAGAGCCCGCCGCAGATGGATGAAGCTTATGAATCAAGGCTTGAAACGAGCAAGTAAGGACCTTGGTTCGGACAGCTTTCTTGAGCTTTTGTAAACAGCTTACGCGGACAAGAGATTTCTCCATGTCTTCATATCTCATGCACCTGGACGCATTTGGACGACTCGGACAGAGCGAGCTCTGAAGGTAATCGCGACTATTGGACGGCTACGATTCGAAGGAAAGAGTCAAAAACGGCAAACGGTGTCGATGGTACCTCCGAAGCAAGCATTGAAATTGGGAAACTTCCTCGTTCATCCGTCC
>SZWC01022595.1:6317-19835 GCA_023375785.1 Penium margaritaceum
TCAAATCGTCGTCGTCGTCGTCGTCGTCGTCGTCGTCGCCGTCGTCGTCGTCGTCGTCGTCGTTGTCGTTGTCCTCCTTATCGTCATCGTCATCATCGTCATCACCGGCGGCCGTGGCGGCAGCAGCGCCGTCGTTGTCATCAGCAACATCCGCGACAACAGTGTTGTCGTCGTCGCTGTCGTCGTTGATGCTGTTAAATGGAGATCGAGACCACCTGTCTCGAAATCGAACTTGTCTCGCACCTTTCGAGACAAGATGCCTCATACTGTACTAAGCGAACAAGACTGTCTCGATCTCATGTCGACTTGCACGTTTCGAGTCTTGATCTCGTCTTGATCTCAATTTTGCTTGGACAAATCTTGACTTGCTACGTGTCAAATGACAGCAGAATTACACGGCATAACTGGTTCGAAGTACTTCCACGTCAAACAAATAAATTGTTGCCATGGTTTGCTGTTCGTGCTGCGCAGTTGCCAAATGTATGATGTCAACCTTCTTGGCGGAAAAGTGCACCTTTTCTTTCGTTTGGTTTCATGTTCGAATATTTCTCCACACCTGTTGCAACTCATATTCTTTGCCTAGTTGTTTGTGACGCAACCCATAAAGACATACATGGAATTCACGCAATACGGGCAAGCACGTGTCAGACTAACGATTGAAGGTTCTTGATCTCAATGAATCTGCCCCACCAAGTGAACAATGCCATATGGTGCACATTCATTGGCTGCAAAATCAGTCTTGGCAGAACCATTTGCACGGTTTGATTGCATGCAAGTCTTTTCTCATGAAGTGAAGACGACGCACAGATTTTCTTCCTCAGTAAAACAAAATGTGACGGTCCTGCACGTGCGGCTCGCGCCGAACACGCAAGGCCGACGACTGTCATCTGCCGGTACAAGCAGAACGTTGGCGTAATTGTTGCGGGAGCGACGTTATGTGAATCGGCGCGCCGGGAAGTTAGTGGCAACGCACATAAAACGTCCGTACGGGACCAGTGTGGTACGAGACCAGGAGACAAGACTATTTCAAGACATTCGAGATCGAGACCAGTCTCGATCCCGATTCAACAGCCTTCGTCGTCGTCATCGTCGTCTTCGGTGTCGTTGTCGCCATCGCCGTCGTCGTCGTTGTCCTCGTCCTTGTCCTCATCCTTGTCCCCAAGGCTCACAGCGGCACTACCTGTGCGACGGTTTAGTGCGATTTTGTACCGCAGTATCGCAAGTACCGCAGTACAGTACTTTTTTCACGGTACCGGTATTAGTACTAACCTGTCAAGGTACCCTTCTATGTTACCGCAGTATTGTTCCGCGGTACCAAGCTACAAATGTATGTCAAAATGCAATTAAACCGATAAGACGTTACTTGTTGGGCAATCACGCATCAAATGGTTCATGTTTTATTGGTGGACGAATGCAACTTTGGCAGGGTCGAGTAAGTGGAACAATTCTATCTTTGAAGTGTCCATCTCAAGCCAATCATCAAAGGTTCGTGCCCCTCCAAGGAAGAAGATTGTCCCCATATGTTGTGAACCTGAAGTCGGTGGTATTGCTTAAAAAAATCCAACTATATTTCCTCATCCACAAGTCGACATTACGACGAGGAGCAAGTCGAAGTTGAAGGTCAAAAGTGGGGTTCGTGTGGTGCAAGAAACTAGGTCGCATTTTAAACATACTACGTGGGAAGAGGTATAAGCATTTTTCACTTTCCTATTTCTTCTCTCATGTCTACCTTTTCCAGTGAAGAAATTTTATTCCCAAGCCATTGATTGTTTTCCCCTCTATGCTTGCAAGAATTTTATGTTTTCTCTCCGACCCCATCTTTCAACATAAAGAAACACAATCCTCTCACTAACTTGTATACATCACACCATTCGAAAATTACTTACTCACTGAATTCAACGATACTCATTTTGTACCTGTTGGGAAATGGGCCATCAGGCTTAGTTTCAGATCCACAGGAGCAAGTTCCGAGAAACTACCAGATGCCTACTCCGATCAACAATCTGACTTCACAATTGGAAAGATGAGGTGGTGAAATGTCTACGATCCAAGTTTCAGGCCGATCGAACGGTCGCATTGGGGTGTATGAACTTTCGGAATTTCTGGGGTCATCGACCGCCGGTGTCTTGGTGACCATGGGCGACGGCTCCATGCCTTAGTCTGAAAAAAGAAAAAGGCAAGAGGTCCACGGTCAAGATGTAACAAACGGATGGGAAGCTTGGCCCACTGGGCCGAAACCGCGGTAGTTGACGATCTCTGACCCTCAACTCATCCCATCGGTCGCCCACAGGCCCGGACCCACGTTCGAGCCACGTGGCACACCTTGCGCTACATTCCTCCCACACATGAATGGACCCACCCTCGGTGTCCACAATGCGTGTCGAACCCCGGCGCTCTGATACCAAATGTAACAAACAAATGGGAAGCTTGGCCCACTGGGCCAAAACCGCGGTACTTGAGGATCTCCGACCCTCAACGCATCCCATCCGTCGCCCACAGGCCAGGACCCACGTTCGAGCCACGTTGCACACCTCGTGCTACACAAGACCTGATGGGACAAATATCCAAAAAGGTCCTAGATTCTTAGGTTGCCTTGTCAGAGTGTGCTGACTAGGAAGAAGGAACCTCTCCTTTCTTTTTAGGTGAGGTGAGATCCTTGTGTGCTAGCCATGGACACATGACGATTCTCCATGGGATTGCGGGCTATGTGACCATTACGAGTGTGCCATGAGAGAATTTTCTAGCTTTCTAGGTCGTGTGTGAGTGGTCAGCCTTATTGCTAGGCTGATTTCCACTCTTGTGTGAGATTGTGGACTCCAGTGTGTGAACCTTAGCCTCCATGGCTAAGTGGTATGGCTTGTGAGAGGGCTGACTTGCCCAAGCTTTAGCTCTATATGTACTCCATCATTTTGAGTGATTCAACAACCATTCTTTAGCACAATTGATGCCCTTTTACTCCCACATGCTCGCTGCTCAAAGGTCACCTCTCTCCTCCAGTTACAACACATGGTATCTGAGCCAGATTCTGCTAGTTTCAGCCAATGCAGGCCGTCACTTTGAGAGTGACGGGTTAGGGTCAAACCTTGACCAGATTTGACAGTCGACCAGTGGATCGTAAACTTCGTAAAAAAAGCTTTCTAGAGAGCCCAAGATTGCGAAGATCCAACAGTCGGATGCAGAGTTATGCTCAAAGCAAGGTCGACCAGGGCTACTCTCTTCTCTCTGAGTAAGACAGCTGCTTTGTAACGACCATAACTCTGTTGTTTGTTGCTCAAATTTAAAAAGTAGCACATTCCAATCAAAGTTATCTTTGTAAGATTTCTAGTGGGGCAAAAATATCTGCATTCCATTAGTACATTTGGGAGAAACGCCGGTTACAAATTGGCTGGTCTGAGCTAGAGTATGAGCAGTAGTATACCCTGTTTTCAAAAGGGCATATCTTTCAAAATCCTCTGTTGATGACCCTGTTTTATGGGTTCATCTGAAAATTTCTTAGCTGAATTTTCCAGTGGTGGGCTCAGATTTTCCAAATTCCCATTCTGTTGGCCTCTACAGTCCATTTTCTGTCAGACATATCTCTAGCAGAAGTTGCAGCAGAAGCAGGGGTATCGCCGCCACTCAAGGGCAGCGTTGAGCAACACCAAAGCTCAAAACAGCAGCAGCAGGCATGGTGACAGCAGCCCAGCCCTTGGAGAGGCTGGAAGGACGGGCCAACTTCACATTTTGGAAGATCCTTACCCGCCTCCTTTTAGAGGAGAGGGGCTTGTGGGAGGTGGTGAGCGGCGACGAGCCAGCTCCAAATCCACAGGCAAAAGGCATCACCGCAGTGCAGGTCATGGCAGGGAAGACGTCGATGAAAGGTGCAGTAGATGGAAGTTCATCTACAACTGCAGCAGTGGCGTATGAGTGGGAAAAGAAGGAGAGGCAGGCCTTTAGGTTGCTTGTCAGCACCATCTCCAACTCGCATCTTCAATATGTAAGTTACAAGGCACTGCAAAAGAGGGGTGAGATGCATTCTGCAAGAAGTATGAGAGCGAGGATCCTGCATACCTCATGCCTTTGGAGGAGAAGATGATGACATATAAAATGCAGGGTGGTGATGGGATGGAGGCGTACCTTCATAGGGGAAAGGATATGGTGGAGCAGCTGAAAGCAACCGACAACCCTGTGGAAGAGACGCGCTTCATTCTCCTCTTTCTAAGGGGACTCCCAACGAGCTACGACACGGTACGAGAGACGATAGAATGCCAGCCGACTCTCGACCTCGACTTCATCTGCATGCACCTAGTGCAGGTAGAACTGCGCCGCAATGTAGGAAAGCGCAACGGCGGCGGCAGCATTGAAGCAGCTTTTATGGCAATGGGCTCATGCAACCTCCAGCAGCAGTAGCAGTCTGGTTAGCAGAGGGGCAAGAAAAAAGGCAAGTGCCACTACTGCCAGAAAGAGGGCCACCACAAGAAAGAGTGTTTCAAGTTCAAGAGGGATGAGAAGGAGCAGCACCAACAACAACAAAAGCAGCAGTCTCCACAACAGTAGCAGCAGCAGTCACAGTAGCGTCAGCAGCAGCAGCAGCAGCAGAACCAGGCTGGAGTTCGCCACTTTGGCAATATGAACGTGTCCAAGGAGGTGCGTGACCGCCTCTTCATAGCGAAATCCGACATGTCGCAGATGGAGAAGGCGTATCTGGCATGGTACAAGGAATCAAGGTGCACCAAGAGTCTAACGCACCACAAGGAGTGGTTCTTGCAGCTGCTATCAATCCCTCCTCGACCTATTGCTTTGGGTGATGATCGGGTTGTGTATACTGACTGGATTGGGATTGTGCAGATGTGGTTAGAGACCCCGTGTGGCATTGCATTGGGAGTGTTCCATGGCGTCCTGTATGTACTTGATGATGCGTTCAACCTGCTCTCCATCTCCTCTCTCTTCAATACAGGAATGCGCGTCGTCTTTGACGATGACTACGGCTACATCCTCGACAAGGACATAGTAGAGGAGTTGGCCAGGTCGGTGAAGGAAGGCGACATGTACCGCCTACTAGGGGCAACTAAAATCTTGCATGAGCAGAGTCTTGCAGTAGTGGTGCAAGCAACTGATGGTGAGATCTGGCATGCGTGCTACGGCCACATCCGCATTCACGCGTTGAAGCCGCTTCAAGCAAAGCGGATGGTGTGCGACTTGTCCACCATTTCCAACTTTGAGCAGCAATTGTGCATCGGCTGTTTGGAGAGGAAGCAGCATCGCAAGGCGTTCTCTGGAGTAGGAGAGCGCGCGAAGGAGGCGCTGGAGCTGGTCCACACAGACTTGTGTGGCCCGATGCAGATCCTGAGCTTTGGAGGCTCCAAGTTCACACTAGCCAGGCAGCGGTCGTAGTGCGGAGCATGGTGGATTGGCTGGTATTTTAGACGTGGAGGCTTTCTTGAGAGCAGAATTACTGAGAGATGTCACTAAGATATGTGCTGTAGTAGAAACAGCAAGCTCAACCTTGTCATGGAAGTTACCCGAGGACTAGCTTCAGCATCAGGAGTCGCCCTTGTTCCCACAGTCTATCGGTTCCCTTACACACGAAGGAGGAGCGTCACACATGGAGAACTCGATGGATGATCCTCAATTCATCATCGAACAGGTGACAAAAACCAGTTTTCAGCAACAAGATGCGTGAGCACCAGCTACTCTTGCTCATTGCCTTGACTGGCGTTGGATTAGTCGTCAAGCCGGAGTCCTGCACAGTTTTGTCCACTACACCAGCAGGTGAGGACAATGCAACAAATCAGACCTTGCGGATGTAATCACCTTGTCAGCAGGAGCTCAGTTCTTCCCTTGCGTGTTCATCTATTGGTGACCGTGGTGATCACATCAATGATGAGAGTGGCAGTACCTGCACAGAAGATGTTTTCACATGCTCCATGGACTCTAACGACTCTACCTTCTCCTCTCTTGGTACGCAACTGCTCATCCCTCCTCTTTTGAGAGACACGAGTTGCGTTCGGGATGCGACACCTTGAGTTGCATCCGTTTGTCCAGCATCTCAACACATTGCAATTTTGGTCGACCCCCAGGAAGATGGAGCATCACCAACTCCATCGTCTTTAGCAGCAGAGACGCAGATAGAGTTATACTTGTGAGCTCTACAATCTGCATGTGCAGCATCCCGTGAGACAGAGTTGGTCCTACGCCAGGCCGACATGGGCCACCTCTGCATGTCCGAGGCAGTTTACACTGACTTACAAGAGTGTGCAGTGATGTAGCATCGGGAGGTGATGGTAGCACAAGAGCAAATGTCCGTGCATGGGAGCACCACTACTATCGACATGAGCTTTCTACCATCAGGACCTATTACGCTCATCAAAGCGAAGGATCATGTACCAGCTCCGACTGTGATGTCAGATGGAGACACGACCACAAGAGAGGTGAGAATCTAGGACCTTTTTGGATATTTGTCCCATCAAGTCTTGACCGTGGACCTCTTGCCCTTTTCTTTTTTCAGACTAAGGCATGGAACCGTCGCCCATGGTTACCTGGACACCGGCGGTCGATGACCCCAGAAATTCCGAAAATTTATGTATCCCAATACGACCGTTGGATCGGCCTGAAACTTGAGCCGTTGAAATTTTTCCGCCTAATCTTTCCAATGGTGAATTTGGATTTTTGATTGGAGCAGGCAGTTGGTAGTTTCCTGGAACTTACTCATGTGGACCTGAAACTGAGCCTGATAGCCCATTTCCCTACAATCTGCCACTTTGCCGCTGTCAGAGTGGGTTGAGTCCACATGCCTTCATATAGAACTGCTGCTTCTCACGTGTCACTGGTTTCGTGCAGAAATTAGCAACCTACTTGCTGGTTGGAGTGAACTCCAGCTTGATAGCACCCTCCTACACCATGTGCCTGATGAAGTGATAGGGGATGTCAATGTGCTTGGTGCGTGCATGGTGCTCTGGACTCTTGGCGAGTGCGATTGCGCTCTGGTTGTAGACGTGCACAGGAACAGGAACTGTTGCACTCCCACTCATCTCTACCGATAGGTTTTGCATATGCCATGCCAAATCGCTGCAGTACGTCCTTTATATAGCACACTATGGATGTTACGAGCTCACTTAGAAATGTGAAGCAACAATGACGAAGTTTTGGGTGGAGGGTGGACTTACGTTGTGCGATGAAGCAAGACCGACGTTGTGCATGGCACACGAGGTGTGACCACTGCCACCCATGGGGTCAAGTTGGACATCACAGAGTATTCTGCGAATAGCTACTGCCGGGAAAATCCAGAAGCATGACCCCAGCAGGATCAGCAATCAATAACTAACCAGAGCAATCCAGATACAAGAATCATGCAAATCTACATCATCATGAAGTCTATGTAGACATGCCACCATAGTGAGCTTTCAGCAATAGCATTCCATGTTGGAGATTTCAAAGAGCTGTTGGCTGGCCCATCAGCATGAACCGAAAGCTACCCAAGTGGCAAAAGCAACATGAGTGGAGCCGATGACGTCCATGCAAGAATCAAATATGTCAGCTCCGAGCGCCGCTTGGTTTCAATAGCAGCCATGTTGACTTACTCTTGTGCACAGATGCATGTGTGAGACCACTGGACAACGATCAATACATTGGTAAGTCAACACTTGAAGAACAATACCAACACCCCATGGCTTACAGACGTATAACACAAGTAGTAGAAGACAACATAGAATGCTCATGAAGTAACAGAGATGTACATGGTAGAGCTGCGAGAGGGCAACAACGTTCAGGATCAGTCAAGAGCGAAGGATGCCCGTGTCAGACCAGTTGCATGAACAGAAAACTTGAAAGAGCCAAAGGCGAGAGCTTTGGTCAGAAGGTCAGCCTGGTAAGAATGTGTATTCACCTAGACAACTTTGACAACACCCGCGCTAATCACGAACAAAATGATGTCCAACATTGATATGTTTCGTGTGTGAGTGATGCATGCCATGATTCTCACAAATGACCTTTGTGCTCCGATTGTCAGATTGGAGAGTGATAGAGCGAATGGGCACGCACAGCTGCTGCAACAGGCGGCACCAAAAACCGCTGTCATACGTGCCTGAGCCGAGAGTGACATAGTGGGCCTTGCTGGAGCTCCTGGAACTCCTTGCAACACACCCCTGTTTGCCACTCTTCCACGACAAAACAGTGCCGTCAACGAAGAAAATGTATCCTGACCACCTGCAAGCATCTGTACCATGAGCCCAATCATTGTGTGTGTAGCCATGGATGACCACAGAAGGTTCTTGATAGCACGGCCCAATACGCGTTGTAGAGAGATTGTATCGCATAACACGAAGTGCAACCTCAAGATGACGCTGATGTGAACGGTGAAAAAAATGTTACTTCACGTCGTTGTAGTATCAAGGAACCAATGAATCAAAGATAGTAGTGACATCAACCTCCCCGCCACCCCCCCTCCTTCCTGACCGTGCCACATCAAGTGTTTTCAACGATCTTTGGCCAGCTCAGATAATGGGGGTAGAGGCTAGTGGAATGGCTGCGAGCAGCAGAGCAAAGCGCTTGCCAAGACTACAAGTGTAGGCTACCTAGTGCATGTGCAACATCCAGTTGAGATTTTCATGCTTGAGTTCCATGCCAAGGAACACTTAAGTGAGACTGGGATCAATCGTGATATAGACATAACAAAAAACCAGAGGTGAGGAAAGAGGAATGAGAAACAAAGCAGGATCGACCAAACTGCGAAGATACCCCCCCCTTCTCAAGGGTGGCAGTAATCTCCATGTTCCAGCAGTGAGGTGCCAGCTTTAGACCATACAGAGCTTTGCGCAGCCGCAAGGTTTGCCAGTGTCATCCATGAAGGCGGGTGGCTGCACCATGTAGATCTCCTCATCCAAGGTGTTGTGCAGAAAGCCATTGTTCACACTCCTCTGCTTGAGCTCCCACTCATGGTGTGCCACCAGGCTGAGAAGGGCCCGAGCAGTGGTATAGCATCCAATAGGAGCAGGACCTCTAATCTTAGGAGTAGGTGGAGCAGGCTGTCAATGACAGGATCAGAAGCACGTCCAATGCTCTTAAGGTGTAAAATCACGAGGGAGAAGACCAAGGACCACAGTTCCACACCCAGATCATACAAGACATATCCTCAAACAAAAAGAGGGGAAGACTAAGGAAAGATAGACTACACACCATCACCAAGGGTACAGTTCCAAAGTTCAGACACACTGTTTAGCTGGGGTGTGTATGGAACGGAGGAACCCATAGGCATCCACAAGAAGTAAGAAAGAGGAATGTGGGGCCAAATAGCTCACCACCACAGCTTGAACAGTGAACGTGAATTTGCCGCTAGTAAGCACGTTCAGCCTTAGGAAGCCACTCCTCAAGGACATCATGCAAGGAAGATACCAAGAGAAATTGAGACAAATCATCAGTGAAGCAGAGAAAGGAGCAGCCAAGAACAAGAAGAAAATCATGAGGAAGGGGACTTATGACGTCACCATGAATGAACTCAAGAGGATGGGAAGTGATATGATCAGAGGTAGAAAAGGAAGGTCGATGCACCTTGCCTTGAGCGCAGCCAAGGCAGTCAGATGTGCGAGTGGGAGAAAAAGAGAAAGGATGAAGACCAAAAGCAGGGCGCAGGCAAAGCTATCAATGGAAATAGTATGGATGTGAAAAAGGCAACGATGCAAGAGACAAGTGTGTGCTTAGAGAACAAGGACGATGCCACATGAGCCATGGCAGAGACAGAAAAAGATGGGGGAAGAGACAGAGGAACACAAAACAGACAATTGTAACGAAGACCACGGAGCACAACACAACCAGAGGACTGCAATAGGACAGTGCCAACACCACAACTAGCCACAAAATCCATGACCTGGTTGTCAAGTGTGGTAACGGACCGCAGGTTGACCTCAAGATCAGGCACGTAGAGCACATCTTGCAGGAAAAGGTCCCCCACAAGCCAAACAAAATGCACAACACAAACACCATGGATGGGCACTAACTGGCCAGAGCTAGTGCGCACAAAGAGAACGGAGCTGACAGTGCCGAGAGAGACAAAAGCCGAGCGATAGAACATCATGTGATGCATGGCGCCAGAGTCAATGAGCCTGAAAGTGGAGGCGTTTGCTGAAGGCAGAACATGCGATACAGGAGAATGCCAAAGACAGGAGAATACGACCAACCAAACATAGCGAGACATCACGATAATGATGCAGACTGCCAGTTCACAATCCACGGTACGTCAATAGGCAGAGATTCCCGAACGCCCCCACAGCTAGCACCACAAAGCTACACATCACTCTGAAATGGCAAGAGGAGGCTCCCAGGACACTCTCACCTCCCTTGTCACAAAGATGGAGAAGTTCAATGATATTCTCTTGAGGTTACGCTCAATGGTGTGACAGTCTTCAAGATGATCGCTGTCGTAGTAATCCCCCCCCCCCCCCCCCGAGAGCAATCGCCATCGTACAGCCAGGTAGGGGGTGAATAGTAAGCAGGTGGAGGTGCGTAGGATGAGGGCTGGCCGGGCGGAGGAAGCCAGCCAGGCCCAGTGTGTCTAGAGGGTTGGGCCGCAGCATGGTGAAGCTAACCTGCATTGGTAGCACTGGAGGAGAGGCCAGAAAAGGTGGGTGTCCTGGAGGTCCTGGTGGAGGATGGGGACAAGGAGCTGGTGGACAGGCTGGACGCAGTGGTAGTCCGGGCTCAGCGTGCTCGCATGGCAGTAGCCAGGCAAGCATCATCTTGTGGGTGGGGGCACTTCTGGTCAGAGTGGCCAGATTGAATGCCCAGGGACATTTTTTGTGTCAGCGACCAGGTTTTGTAACATTCCAGGAATACAAGCCAGTTCCCTGAGGCCCGTCCTGGCATCCACACTTTTCCGTGTACCGACTTCACCGGCTTGGAGTAGGTAGTCTCCGACTCTACTCTCTGACTGCCCGACTCCCTGACTTAGCGGGCAAGTAGGAGTAAAACGTAGGTGTGCACGAAGAGTGTCCAATGCACACATAAGACAACCATGTGGCTATGGCGTGCACAGGTCCACCCTTCCTCTTGCTTGCCGTCGCCATGAAATCTATGGTGATACCAAGCACATCGGGTGTAGGAAGAAATGCCCTGCATGCACACTGTGGTGCAGAAAAATGCAGCCCTTGAAACAACTGTTGAAGAATGCAGAACTAGAGATGGGTGGGGGATGGTGATATGTGCACAAGCGCATGTCCGCGGCCGAGAATGACGGCGGCCATTGGTCTTAGGTCTTGGTACTCCGCCATGTGAGAGGAAGGTGGGGTGCAGAGAAAAGATTATTCCGCACTACTTTAATAACAGTACTTGGTAGAACTGTATGAGGGAGAGAGAGCAAGAGAGCGAGGGTATGAGAGATGCCATGGATGGTACAAGCTCACTTATGAATGTGAAACAACAATGAAGATGTCTTGGGTGAATAAGGACTTAGGCTGTGTGACCAAGCAAGACCCATCTCATGCATCATGCACGAGGTGTGACTGCCGCCACCCCCGGGGTGGAGCAAGACCTTACAATGAAAACTGCGAGCGGCTGCTGCCAGAAAAAATCAGCAGCATAACCCCAGCAGGACCAGCAATTGACAACTAACCCAAGCAGTCCACAGCCAACAACCATACAAATCCACATTTTCCTAAAGTGTATGCGGGCATGCCACCATAGTGAGCTTTGTGCAACTGTATTCCATGCTAGACATTTTAAAGATTTGCTCGCTCACCCATTGGCAGAAGACTAAATGTATCCAACTGGCATATGCAACATGAATGGAGCCGATGATGCCCTCGAGAGAATTGAACATGACATTGCCTCAGAGCACCGCTTGGTTTCCATGGAAGCCATCCTGATTAATCTCCTGCATGGATTCAGATGTGTGAGACCAGTGGACAGCGATCAACGTAATGGTAAATCAGCACTTGAACACCGATACCAACAGATTTTTTGTGTGTTCAAAACTTTTGCGAGGGAGGGGGAGGGTGAGGAGGGGGGAGGGGGGGGGAGGTGGTGATGGATGGTGGGGAGGCAGTGATGGGGTAGAGAGGAAGGGATCAAGGGATGGAGGGAGTGAGTGAGTGACAGGTAGGGAGAGCATTGGATGGAAAGGAATGGGGACATGGGGGGAGAAAGGAATGGAGGACAGGGATGGGAGGGAGGGGGGAGGTGGGATGAGATGGTTACGGATGNNGACAGCGATCAACGTAATGGTAAATCAGCAGTTGAACACCAATACCAACAGTTTTTTTTTGTGTTCAAATCTTTTGCGAGGGAGGGGGAGGGTGAGGAGGGGGGAGGGGGGGGGAGGTGGTGATGGATGGTGGGGAGGCAGTGATGGGGTAGAGAGGAAGGGGTCAAGGTATTGAGGGAGTGAGTGAGTGACAGGTAGGGAGAGCATTGGATGGAAAGGAATGGGGACATGGGGGGAGAAAGGAATGGAGGACAGGGATGGGAGGGAGGGGGGAGGTGGGATGAGATGGTTACGGATGGTGGGGAGGGAGTGGAGGGGGGGGGGGATAAAGAGAATGAGGGATGAAGTGAGGGACAGGGAAGGAGAGCAAATGTTGAAGACGGAGGGTTGGAGAGATGGAGGGAGAGAGGTACAAAGGGATGGATGGAGAGGGAGGGGAGTGGGGAGGGAAGAAAGAAAGAACGGAGGTCAGAAGGAAGAGAGTGGATGAGGGATGGAGGGAGTGAGGAAGAAGGGAGGCAGGAAACACATTCTACCTCCCCTCTTTCTTACTCCCTTCAGAGGGGAGAGGGAAGAGTGAGGGAGGATGGGAAGGAGGGGGGAAGAGAGGGAGGGAGGGAGGAAGGGAGGGAGGGAGGGAAGTGATGGAGTAAGGAAAGGAAGGAGGGAGGAAGGGAGATAGGGAGGGAGAAAGAGGAGCGGGTGTGGTTACTCATGAGGGTGTAAGCCAATGGGACCGCGAGTGGGAAAGAGTGTGGGGAGACCCCGACAATGAGAGTGCCATGGAAAAAGCTCGTGGTACTTGGTTAAAACTTGCAGTCACAAGCAACAGTGATGAAGCCTAGGAGAGCAAGATGAAATCACATCGGTGAGCATATACCTTACCCATGCATTACACATGACAAGACCACGCAGCCACCCAGGGATCGAGGGTGACCACTCGGTAAATTCCAGGGGTGGATGTTAACCAATGCACAGAACAAGACTGGAATGGTGGCCCACCTAAGGATCAGCACCCAGGTCTATACTGCAACTTCCATGAAACCCACATGCACTTTTAGAGACAGACGAAGGCATCCTAAAGTACCTAAGGTCATGCTTCCGCCACGAAGAAAACCAGATAGCTAAGAGAGAATCATTGGAACTCAATGTGGCCACAGGCTATACATTGGCAAAGTGCTACTGCAGCCTGGAGATGTTAGCTTCATCATGGGTGACTCAACACTTGCGGGGCAGCCCTCAGGGAGCAGCCATGGTACTCAGTCCTCTGTACATGTGTGTGTGTGTGTGTGTGTGTGTGTGTGTGTGTGTGTGTGTGTGTGTGTGTGTGTGTGTGTGTGTGTGTG
>SZWC01022595.1:28321-40149 GCA_023375785.1 Penium margaritaceum
CGACTTCGAGCGAATCTCGGAAGTGAAACTAGCGAACAAAATGTAAAGTCACCGGATGTCCATTTGGTTTCATAAGAACAGTGTATCCGCTACGTGTTCTTTTCCGACAAAACTATGTCGAACAGAAATATCCTTCACAAATGTGGAGGACAGAACTAGGCAAGTATAAAACAACGGATTTCATTTTGAACTTTTTGTAATAACAATGTTTAGGAATCACGGTTACGGATTCTACACCCCCTCTGAATATTAAATTGAATCTGTTCACAAAGACATTGGTGATTTAACAAGTGTATACACAAATGTGTACTTCCAGGAAATTAGAGGAGTAGTATACATAGGTTACATAGTGTATAAAAGTTGGACGATTAACCATAACTCACTACTACCTCGTAATTGTAATCAAGCCTGACAAAGAAATAGGTGGAATCAGCCAGAACCAAAAAAAGTACATTGACGCCATTCTCAAGAGCTGAGGCATGGTAGGTTTCAAGCCTGCAAGTTAACCCATGAGCTCATGATGCAAGCTCTCCACCCTATTGTCCCTATTCAACAGAGGAGAGCGAACTGACACACTGGACATGCCATATCACTCTGCATTGGCCAGTCTCATGTATGCCATGGTCGCCACCTGACCAGATATAGCACATGTTGTTAGACAGATCAGCTGGTTTCTGTCCATCCCCTGTCCACTGCACTGGCATGCCATCAAGCGCATAACGTGCTACCTGAAGGGGACACGACATATGCGGTTCTGGTTTGGAGGCCTCATTGGATCCGAGTCATCATGTCTTATGTGCTACACCGACGTTGATTGGAGATGTAGGATAGACGAAAAAAAATCCACATCGGGCTTTGTGGCAGCTGGAAACTAGTCTAGAGCGGTTGGTTGGGGCTGCAGCATAGTTGGAGTAGGCATGGCCCCATGGTCGTCACTTTGAACTGCTGCCCCCTCTAGCTACTCAAAGACTTGTGAGAGGAAACCTGCGCGCTGAGGAGTTAGCGCCAGAAAGGCTGACACAACTGAGAATGAATGATTAGCAACTGACAATGAGAGCAACTAAGAGACCCCTCACAGAACTAGGCCTAGCTCAGTTCTGTAGAGTTTGTTACTCAGGTCACCAACCAATCAGGAAATTCCTATTTTCCTACCAGGCTGAGTTCTCTCGGTGAGCCCTGCCAGGCAGCCGACGACCCCAAACCCGGGCGTCGTCCGTTCTCCCTGAAAACTGGACCATATCAAATTACCCACGCTACAAACGCAGTCGTGCAATCAGAACCATCCAGAGAAATAACAGCAAGGTGTTTTGAATGCATGAACCGAGGCAACGTCTAGGCTAGAATGACCCCGGTCACAACAGTGCCCGAATAATCCGAAACTCGGACTCTAAGCAGAACATGATGTTGTAAGTGCAACCATGTAGTGAGATCTGGCACATGACGCATGCTGACAGCATCTGCTGTGGTAGTGACCACCAGCAACTTGACTGCAGTTGAGGCCGACCGATGGAGCTGAGCACGTCATGCGTTTGAGGGAAGAGGCTCCAGCAAAATGCTTGCAGACCTCAGCATGCGTCCGCTCCACCGGACGACACCCCAGCAACGTCACGTCTCGCAGTTAGTCATCTGTACGGCGATGTACACACGCCGGGAGGACACAACAGAGCACAATGAGAGATGCGTGAAAACCAACAGTGGCATGCTTAATGGAGGTCCTGTCAGCTGGGCGAGCCGAAAGCAGGACAATGTCTCTTAGTCAACAGTAAACTTCAAGTTCATCGTCTTGGCTGAGTTGTGCATACAAATGTAGTGACTACGTAGCTTGCTCTTTCTGATGAAGACTCCACAAGCAACGGCAAGTCATCAAGATTGACAAGATGAGCATCATTGACGTGTCCAAGAACCCAGTCATTTTTAGGCGCACACATCACATTGAAATGCGTTGCCACTATGCTCAAAACTTAGTGTCCAAGCAGAAAGCGGAACTTGAGTACATTGATACTAAGCTGAACCAGGCTGAAATGTGCACGAAGCCACTGGAGAAGGATCTCCACCCGGGAGGAAGAAAAGGTATCCGCATGTTCAATGCACGTGATGACTGATCATAGCAAATGACGCAAGGTGCAAAGGACAGATTTAACAAGTCTGTACCTTGCACCTGCAAGTAATTTTTTTTACGAGGGACAGATTTCTTGAACCTACAAATAAGCTTGCTCTCCCAGTCCTGATCTTCTCATCTCACCCACCAACAAGTCTCTTGTTTCGTTCTTGAGTTGTCCTAAGCTATGAGCGTTCAATCCATGGCACCAATCTTGATCCATCGCACTCCATCCCCTAGGTCACTTCCTCTCCCTCCCCAGGAAACAAGGGGAGGAGGGTGGGAGGAAGGGGGGGGGGGATTGGATTTTGAAACTTAAAAGATTAACCTCTACAGATGGGACTGCATGCCAGGTCTGAACGCATCCAGCATGAAACTCTCTTGTGCTTATGTCAAAGTGCGGGTCAATAGCTCATGCATGTACGATGTGTTCCCTTTGGATAAATTGAAACAATTCCATCTACACGCTGTTGGTTTTTGCGCATCTCTCATTGTGCTCTGTTGTGTCCTCCCGGATTGTGTACATCGGCCTGCAGATGACTGACGGCGAGACTTGACGCTGCTGGAGTATTGTCCGGTGGAGCCCACGCGCGCTGAGGCCTACTCACAGTTTGCTTGAGCCTCCTCCGTCCGGCGACGTGCTCAGCTCCATCGGCAGGCCTCCTCGGTGGTCGAGCCGCCGGCGGTCGCTGCCACCGCAGATGTTGTCTGCATGCACCCAGTGCTGTTCCGACTGTGCCATTGCGTCTGCAGCTTCATGCTCTGCCTAGGGTCCATGTCTCTTGCTGCGTGGCACTGTTTGGTATCATGGACCGTAGTAGGCACTGCCTGGGTTCAGGCAACCATAACTCTTTGCTGCTATTCTTCTAGCTGATTCTAACTGCACAACTGCATTCGCAGCGTCAATATCATGGTATGGTCAAGTTTTCAGGCAAAACGGACGACGCCCAGGTTTTGGGCTCTCGGTCGTCTGGCAGGGCTCACCGAGAAAACCCTGCCTGCCAGAAAATAGGTGTAGGATTGTTTTCTGATTGGCTGGTTAGCTTAGTAACAAGTTCTACACTAGTGGGGGGGAGCTAGAACTTGGAGGGGTCTCCCATTGTTCCTCATTCTTCATTCCTAATCAGTCACTTTCAGTTTTCAGCTGCTTTCTGGCGCTAACACTGGCGCGTGCATTTCTGAATAGCAAACCCAGAGCCTCCAGACTTAGTCTCTAGAGCAACAGACTGAGGGGGTAGCAGACTTAAGCAACGAGCGTGGAAGCCCGCAAGCTGCATCAACAACACTGCTGCCCCAACCGGCTGCCTAGTTTTTCTGTTTTGGTATCAGGGTCAGACCGTAGCAGCAGCAGCAGAAGACTGGCGTACAAGTGCCAGACAACGCCGACGGACCCCCATACGCGCCAGTGCAGGGGAAATGCTGCCGGATTTTTTCCGGCAGCATTGACCCGCCTGGTGGCAGCGTCAGATTGTTTTCCAAAGCCACTGGGCCAGGGGAAATGCTACCGGATTTTTTTCGGCAGCACTGACCCCCACGCGTGACACGAGGAGGTGAGTGGCAAGCCGCGTCCAACACCAGCAGGCGACAACGCATGCGGCAATGTCACCCAGGTGTAGTGACTGGCACCAGCAAGCAGCAGGAACAGTCTGCAGTAGGAGCAGCGGCAAGCAACTGCAGCGAGCAGTGGCAGCAGCAACCAGCAGCAGCTGCATGCAGCAGAAGTAGCCGGCAGTAGCAGCAGCTCGCAGCAGCTTGCAGCAGTAGTAGCAGCAGCAGCCGCCAGCAGTAGCAGCTCGCAACAGCACGCAGCAACGGCGGCCAACAATAGCAGCTCATAACAATAGCAGCAGCGGCAACAAACAACAGCAGCAGCAGCGAGCTGCAGCAGCTACAGCAACAAGTGGCAGCAAGCAATAGCAGCAGCCGGCTCCAGCAGCAGCAGCAGTAGCGAGCACCAGCCGGCAGCAACCAGCAGTAGCTGCTGCTGCTCGCAGCCCGCAGCTCGTCACGAGCAACGAGCTGCCAGCAGCAAGCCCGCTGCTCGCTGCGAGCAGCGAGCTGCTGGCAGCGAGGAGCGAGCTCGCTACTCGTAGCCCGCTGCCCACAACGAGCAGCGAGGCTTGCTGGGCCAGACGAGAAGAAGAAGAAGAAAGAAAAAAAAAGGCTCACAAAAGAAAAATTCCCCCACCCCAGCAGCAGCTGCCATAGCTGCTACAGTGGCCAGTGCAGCCGTAGTAGCCCACAACAGCAGCAGCAGCTACAACAGCAGCAGTAGCAGCAGAAGCATTTGCTGCTACCACAGCAACCGTAGTAGCAGCAACAGCTGCAACAGCAGCAGCATTAGCTGCAACAGTAGTAGCAGCAGTAGTTGCTGCTGCCACAGCAGCCGCAGTACCAACAGCAGCAGCAGCAATTGCAATAGTAGCTACAACAGCAGCAACAGCAGCAGCAGTAGTGGCATCACTAGTAGCAGCAGCAACAATGGCAAGCAACGGCAGCGGCAGCAACAACAACAGTAGCGGCATCAACAACAACAGCCGTTACAGCTGTGCAACAGTGGCTCTAATCATAGCCGCTACTAACGTCAGCATCTAGCCGCTGCTAACGTCAGCATTCGGCCTCTGACGTCACTATTGGCGTCATAGAAAAAAGGGGGGGCAAAAGGGTAGGGAAGAAACGTTTTAGCAATAGTAGTAGTAGATTACGCCGCATCAACTGCTGACACCAGCCGTCATGGGCCGACGTCACTACTGACATCAACAGCACACACAAAAAAGACAAAAAACAAAGAGAGGGGACACCAAAACCATGGCTAACAGCCCCAGTGGGGAGGGGTCCTCCTCTGTTGGGGGGACCCCCAGGGGGGGAACCCCCCCTTTTCTTGCAACAGCTGCAACAACTGCAGTAGCAGCAGCAATAGCAGCAACATTAGCAGCAGCACCACGAGGACCAGGAACAGCAGTAGCTGCAACGGCAGCAGCAGCAGCAGCAATAGCAGCAACGGCAGTAGCAACAGTGGCAACAGCAGTAGCAACAACCAATAGGCGTCGTCCCTGACACCCCTGATCCCATTGCTGCCATTCAGCAACAGCTCGCCGCTTTGACATAGCAGCTTGCACCACTATAGCCACTGGCCTCACAGACGACCAACAGTACTCCGCCGCCATTCATGCCTCCTGGGTACGCCAGCCCCGCTGTGTCCACTGCCACACATTACCTAGAGCAACATCAGACTCAGCGCCAGTGGCAGACAGTGACTTATGTCCTTGGCCCCATTGTGGGCGCTGGCCGCAACCAAAAGGACTTTGAGACGCCGCCCCCGCCGCTTCAGGCCGGCGAGCAGTTCTGGAGTTGGGAGCTCTGCTGCCGCATCTGGGCACAGGGGGAGGGCCTGTGGGCGTACTACACTCTACTGTACGACTCCACCCAGGCCGACCAGTTGTATGACGCTGGTCGCGCCGTCCGCGCCCTCGTCCCTGTCGCTCCTCCGGCTTCCCGCTTGGCCCTAGAGCCCTTTCTTAGTGATTTCACTGCTAGCAGCGTCCCAGACCATGCAACCGCGTGGCACGTCCTCACTCGCCCCCATCGCATGTCTAGCAAGGCTGAGACCAGCCGTCTGTTGTGGGATTTTAACTCCCTCCACATGGGGGAGACCGAGGCAGTCACCGCCTACTGGTAGCAGGTTGAAGACATCATTCGTCGCCTCGGCACCTCTGCTCCACACCCTCTGGCCGCACTCTTTAACATCAAGTGCGGTGTCACTGCCGCGTATGCGCACGCCTTGGTGCACTACTCCCAGGACGTCCTCTCCACCATGGCGGCCCAGGGTACTCTCATGCCCTCGGCAAACGAGATCCTCCTCTGGATTGAGAGAGCTCACTTGGAGTCTCGTCTTCAACGCATAGAGGCTCTGGCCTCCCACGCCGTCGCCTCCGTGGCCGTCGCTTCCCCCGCAGCAACTACCTCCACCAGCTCTTCGTCGTTGGGGAAGAAGAAACGCCGGAGCAAGAAGGGCAAGGGTGAGCAGTAGCAGCAGCAGCAGCAGCAGCAGCCGACCGTGTCCAGCGGTGGTGGCTCAGTCTGCCACAACTATGGCCAGCCCGGGCACGGGTGGTACACGTGCCCGCTGCCCACGGACAAGACGCGTGTCATCGCCACCATGCGTCGCCAGCGGGAGCGCCGTCTCGCCTTTGCCACCGTCGCTGTCGCTGGCCCTGATGCCCTGACCTCATCCAACAGCTCCTCTCCTCCAACAGCCGCAGCGGTTCCGCGGCGTTAGCTCTGCAGCAGCATCACCAGCAGCCGTCGGCGCCCCCGTTCCCTTCACCGGTGCAGTCCTCGTTCTATGCGGGCTCCGGCGCCGTCACTCCACACTCAGTCTACACTGCCGGGCCATCCACGCATGAGCGACAGCTGGAGCAGTTCATTGCTCTCCATCTTGGCCTGCCTCGCCCTCCCCCCTAGGGAAGCGTGAGTTGCATCACCTCATGCCCGTCCCCCTTGCCCTGCATGACTAAGACTGAGCTGCGGTCGTGTCCTACCTCCTCGTCTATCTCGCCTTCTCCCGTAGTCTCCTCTGTTCCCCTCTGTGATGACGTCGCTTGGCTTGATGATTGGCAGTCCCGGTTCGCGCCCCCTTCCACTGCGTCCCCGTCTCTTGCGTGCTGCCATGTGACCGTTAGCGATCTGGCGACTCCGGTCCAGGACCCGGCCGAGACCTGGATCATCGACTCCGGGGCCACGCATCACATGATGGCCTCTCGTGAGGCCTTTGGTATGCTTGGTCCTATTGGCGATGTATCCGGTGTCCGGAAAAGCTCCGGCCAGGTGTTACCTGTCCGTGGCGTTGGTGTCGTTCGCTTCCGTGGCCCTGTTGGTGATGTCTTCCTAACCGATGTCCTTTTTGTCCCCGGTCTTGAGCTCAACCTCCTGTCCATTACTGCCCTTGACCGCATGAGCATGGACCTTGTGCATTCACGTAGTGTTGGCACTGTGTCGTTGCATCCGTCCAGTCTTGTCGTTCTTCATGCCACCGCTCGTGGCAACCTGTGACACGTGCCTCGTCTGTCCTCCTCTCCTTCTGTCACCTCCCCGTCGGCCGCCACCGGCCATGTGTTTGTGACCCGTACGCTCTCTCCACAGCACACCCGTCTCCTGCACCGCCGCCTTTACCACGTCCACTCTGCTGCCGTCGATAGCATGCTCCGCACTCAGCCGGCCAAGGGCCTTGTCTCTCAGACTTCTTCTTTGCCCCACGGAATGTGTTGATTGCGCTCAGGGCAGGATGCACCGGTCCACATACCCTTTGTCCACCTCCCGTGTGTCCGCCCCTCTCGACTTGGTCCTTTCCGATGTCATGGGTCCTCTCCCTACCGAGTCCGTCGGAGAGCATGGCCGTTACGTCCTCACCCTCACTGACGACTACTCATGCTACCGTTGGGTCTTCTACCTTCGGCAGAAGAGCAATGTCTCTCGTGCCATTCAGGACTAGCTTGTCCTTGCGGAGCGCGAGTGTGGTCGGTCCGTTCGTCGTTTTTGCTCCGATCACAGTGGTGAGTACTTGGGCGAGACCACGAGTTTTCTCACCTCCCGCGGTATCCACCACGAGACGTCCACGCCCTACACGCCCGCCCAGAACGGTGTCTCTGAGTGGTGGAACCGTACAATGGCCGATGCCGTCCGCACCATGCGCGTTGAGTCTCGCCTCTCTGATGGCTTCTACTTTGAAGCCATGGCCTACATGACGTGGGTGTGGAACCGGATTCCTCACGGACCCCTTCCCCGCCAGTCCACCCCGTACCAGCACTGGTACGGTCAACGAGCCGACCTCCACCCTGCTCGCGTCTGGGGCTGCGTAGCCATTGTGTGGCTGCCCGGCCCGCAGCAGGGCGGCAAGCTCGCCCCCCGCGGACGCCCTTGTATCTTTCTTGGGGTCTCTCGTCAGTCTAAGGCTTGGCGCTTCTGGGATCCCTCCCGACAGTGCATCGTTGAATCCCGCGATGCCCTCTTCTTCGAGGAACTGTTTCCACGCGATCTTGTTCGCTCTGGCCCGTCGGTGTCCCTCCCGTCGCATGGGGGAGTGGTGAGTCCGTCCTCTATCCTACCACTTCCGGGTGGGACATCACTTACTCCCTACGAGCGAGCAACCCCAGTCAAGCCCACTGGCCCCTCTGAGCCGGCAATCCCAGTCGCGTCCACCGGTCCCTCCGGGCCGGCAGTCCCAGTCGTGTCCATTGGTCCCTCCGAGTCATCCGCCCCAGTCGCGCCCGTTGGCCCCTCCGGGCTGGCGGTCCCAGTCGTGTCAACTGGTCCCTCCGGGCCAGCCGCCCCAGTCGCGCCTGCTGGTCCCTCCGGGCCGACGGCCCCAGTTGCGTCCACTGGTCCTTCAGGACCCGCGACCCCAGTCACGTCCGCTGGCCCCTCCGGACTAGTAGCCCCAGTCGCGTCTGCTGATCCCTCCGGGCCAGCAGCCCCATCCGCCTCCTTCGGCCCGTTAAACTCGAGGCCATCACCTGCCATACCACGCTACACGCGTGGCCCAGGCGACAGGCTCCGACCCAGGCCGTCAGTGAGCCTACAGACCGCAGCACCTCGCCATGTGGCGTCTCGGCTCCCTGTCGCTCCACATGTCTCTTCCACTCCCACGATCGTGAGTGGGGACCCTGGCACAAAGGCCCTCGGCCTAACCACTTCGGCTATCATTGCTGACCTTCACCCTGGCTCTGCACTGGGCTACACCATGCTTCATCACGAGCATCGGCATGTTGTCATGGCTGCACTCACACGCATCCCACTTGGAGCTCGAGAAGCACACGCTCTCTTAGTCCGCTCCATAGTACGCCCGGAGGACCCAACCACCCTGCGCGAGGCTCGCGCCTCTCTTGAGGTCGCACACTGGGATGCTGCCTGCGCTGACGAGCTTGCTCCTATCCGACAGCACCACGTGTATGACCTCCTCGACCTCCCTCCAGGTCAGAAGGCCATCGGTGCCAAGTGGGTCTTTCGGTTCAAACGGAAGCCCGACGGGTCCTTGGACAAGTACAAAGCCCGCCTCACAGCCAAGGGGTTTGCTCAGGTCCCTGGGGTTGACTACGACCACATATTTGCTCCAGTTGGCCGGTTCTCCACGAGCCAGGCGCTCTTCAGTCTGGTTGCCTAGCATGGGTGGGAGCTGCATCAGATGGACGTGAGCAAAGCCTTCCTCCATTGTTCATTGGAGGATGAGGAGCTCTACATGCTGCAGCCTCCAGGCTTCGACGACGGCACTGAGAGAGTCTAGCGGCTGCAGAAGGCCCTCTACGGCCTGAAGCAAACGCCTCGGTGTTTGAACCAAGAGATCAGCAGTACGCTCTTTTGCGGTGACCTTCAGCGCAGTACCGCTGACCCGGCACTGTTCGTCAGCCCACGAGGCCACACCCTCGCCGCTGTCCTGGTCTACGTTGACGATCTCCTCATTGCGTCGTCTGACATGGCTGCCGTCCAGCGTTGAAAGGACCTACTGCACACCGCCTACCAGATGAAGGATCTCGGGTCTGCCCGAGTCTTCCTGGGCATGGAGCTCGAGCATGATCACTCCCAGGGCATCCTACATGTCCACTAGGCTGCCTATGTGCAAACCCTGCCCACTCGCTTCGCCGATGACCTGCCCCTCGTGCCCAACGCATCTTCACCTATGTCACCTGATGGCAAGGTGAAACTGAAGAGTCCTGATCCAACCGTTGTGGGAGAGCCAGTTGACGTGACCACGTATATGCGAGTCATCAGGTCACTGATGTTCCTAGCGACGACGACGCGTCCAGACATCGCGTTCGCCGTCAACCTCCTAGCTCAGTTTTCTCAAGAGCCGCGTCACCTCCACTTCGAGGTCGCGATCCGAGTACTGCGCTACGTCGTCTCGACTCCTCGACGAGGTCTCATGTTCCGTCGCCAGCCGTCTGTCTTTGCGGTGGACTACACCAACAGTGACTGGGCCGGCAATCCATACGCCAAGAGTCGCATAGGCTGGATCTTTCTCATCGGCGGCACGGTTGTGTCTTGGCACAGTGGCAAGCAGGGGTGCATTGCACGCACTACTGCCGAGGCTGAGTACGTGGCCCTTGGCTAAGGCGCTTGTGAGTGTGTGTGGTTGCGTCGTCTGTTGTCCGAATTGCGTCAGTCCGTCGCATCCATCACGTTGCATTGTGACAATGAGAGGGCCATGGCCATCGTCGAACATGACGGCGTGCATCACACACGCACAAAGCACATCAACGTTGAGTATCACTTAGTGCGTTCGTAGTTGCATAACAGAAGCATCAGCATTGTGTGGGTTGAGACAGCACGGCAGCTGGCTTCTTGACCAAGGCACTGAAGCGCGACTCAAGAAGGCTGTGAGTTCGGTTGGCATGCGTCAGTGAGTGGCTATCATTGTGCCTGGCTGCGTCTGTGTGTGTCCTAGGGGAGTCTGGTTGTTGACTGTGTCTGTGCCCACACATGTGCAGTACGCCTGTGAGTCATCGGGGAGTGTTGGTTTTTGCGCATCTCTCATTGTGCTCTGTTGTGTCCTCCCGGTTGTGTGTACATCGGCGTGCAGATGATTGACAGCGAGAGGCAACGCTGCTGGAGTGTCGTCCGGTGGAGCCGATGCGCGCTGAGGCCTACTCGCAGTTCGCTGGAGCCTCCTCCCTCCGGCGACGTGCTCTACTCCATTGGCAGGCCTCCTCGGCGGTCGAGCCGCCGGCGGTCACTGCCACCGCAGATGTTATGTGCCTGCACCCAGCGCTGTTCAGACTGTGCCATTGCGTCTGCAGCTTCATGCTCTGGCTAGGGTCCATGTCTCTTGCTGCATGGCACTATTTGCTATCATGGACAGTCGTAGGCACTGCCTGGGTTCGGGAAGCCATAACTCTTTGCTACTATTTTTTTAAGCTGATTCTGACCGCACAACTGCGTTTGCAGCGTCGGTATCATGGTATGGTCAAGTTTTCAGGCAAAACGGACGATGCCCGGGTTTTGGGCTGTCGATCATTTGGCAGGGCTCACCGAGAAAACCCTGCTTGCCAGAAAATAGGTCTAGGGCTATTTTCTGATTGGTTGGTTAGCTGAGTAACAAGTTCTACACTAGTGGGGGGGGTTAGAACTTGGAGGGGTCTCCCATTGTTCCTTATTCTTCATTCCTAATCAGTCACTTTCAGTTTTCAGCTGCTTTCTGATGCTAACACGGGCGCGCGCATTTCTGAATAACAAACCCAGAGCTTCAAGACTTAGTCTCTAGAGGAGCAGACTGAGGGGACAAGCAACGAGCGTGGAAGCCCACACGCTGCATCAACAACGCTGCTGGCCCAACCTGCTGCCTAATTTTTCTGTTTCACGCTTTGGATTATTGTGTGATAGAAAAGAATTTATTCAGTTGTGACGACGTGCAAAACGGTTTCCTGCCACTTCGAGCCCACATTCATGGCCCAACTGTGGGGCCCGCTCCCACCATGGGCCTAATTTGGCAGAAGCAGCAACAGGGGGCAGGAACACAACGGTTGGGGGGAGGGATACGCAGAGGAAAGGAGGGAGGGAAAGGGAGGGAAGAACGGGGAGGGAAGAGGGAAGGAAGAGAGGGAGAGGAGGGGGAGAGGGAGGGAGGGAACAAAAGGTAGCGATTTGAGGGAGAACAGGTAGGAGGTAGCGTGTGAGGGTGCAACGGGTGTGGCCAGAAGGGGGAGAGAGGGGTGGAGAGGGGAGGGGGTGAGAGCGCGCG
>SZWC01022596.1:2500-12983 GCA_023375785.1 Penium margaritaceum
TATCTATATCTATATCTAGATCTATATCTATATCTATATCTAGATCTATATCTATATCTATATCTAGATCTATATCTATATCTATATCTAGATCTATATCTATATCTATATCTAGATCTATATCTATATCTATATCTAGATCTATATCTATATCTATATCTAGATCTATATCTATATCTATATCTACATCTATATGTATACCTATATCTATTTCGCTATCTATATCTATATCTACAGCTATTATTATGTATACACGTGTGCCGATTTCTATATCTATATACATATGTCCGCATATCTTAGAACTAGATATATAATTACATCATTATTATGATCTATATACACATGTATGTCATTACTTATATTTTTTCATGGATATCTGTATGTATTGAAGACATACATTGTATATGTAGATACATAACATGGGTTGTTGTTTATCGAATTGAGTGTTTATGTCTTTTTCCTAGATGATAAATATAGATGGATCGAAAATAAGTGTATTTGGTTTCCATCTTCCATGTACATTTATGTTTTTGTGAGCGTATCCCTATGTCGTCAATTGGATATCATCCCACATCCTAGTTGTGTGTTCAAATACCCTTGAAAAGTTTGTGATGTCCGCAAACTAAGGTCACGACCATTAGCACTGGATAAACTATGGGGATGTTTTGAAACCAATTTTCTGAATATGAATGAAGTGGTTGGAACTCGTGGGAAACTAGAACTTTATCGTCGCGGCAGCTAGTTCAAGGATGATAACACGTTTTCAGGCTACAAAAGCACAAAGTTTCAGGGTTGGAAGTGTGCAATGGAGTTCTGTGATGAGTGCGTGTGACTTGGCGCGATGGTGGGGTCCGTTGCGCAAAAGACGTCAGGGCAGGCAGTCTAAGGTAGCGGACAATAAAGACTTCTTCAAATAAAGTGACCTCCCAGTTGAAGTGGAGACCCTCCGAAACCTGCCTCGTCCTTCGATGTGTAGTTTCTGTCGCGAATCGATGTCCATTTGTGCGAAACGTTGCGAAACTTGTTTTCTTTTTGTGTTGCAAAACGGACAACGATGAGCGAGTGCGATGAAAAAGTGGGTGAGTGGGCTTCATTTCACCAACTTTTGAGTCATAAAACTACCGCGAAGCATGAATGCTGATGTTAGCAAAAGAGCGGGCGGGACTCCCATTCCCACCCACCCCTTGCTAGTTGTGGCCTAGGTTGGATGAGGTAGCGGCTGGATGATGGCCCTTTAAAGATCGATAAAGCAACTACGTTGCTACCAACTGGCGGCTTTTTATTTCTACCCAGGTTGTCGAGGTGACGTCACCATTATGTTTTTGTCGGCTTCTATTGAGGAAACAGGTAGGAAAATCTTGTTTGTTGTAGTTTTGGCAGAGTTACAATCCGTCCCCTTTATCTGTGGTAGTCCCAATTGCACCCTCGACGTTGTTTTTCATTCTTCATTACCCATTTTCCATTTTTAAATGTTAATCAACCCCACTTCCCAAACTTAAGTTTTCATTAGCCACTTGTTCCCTTGCTGCCGTAGTAAGTGCCCCTAAGGTTATTTCATTCCGGTTGGATTGTCCATTACGCCTTAAATTAGTTTCCTCTCCATGTAATGTATCCTACTTTATGGATGCTTCATTTTGACATAAGAAACACCATTTGAGCTACGGAACCAGGGGTATTTAGCCACCTAAGCACAAATCCCCCATCCATTGGGTACATCGTACTTACATTTTTAAAACCTAAGTGCTAATGGAGCTATAAAAACATCTATAATGAGGTGCCCCTGACTTTGGTGTACTCAGGGCCTCGACCGCGTTTCAGGGGCATCTTGGCCATTTTCCATTTTTTGGAAATTTGGCTTGCGGTCGAGCTCGCCTCCACTCGACCTCGGCTATGCGAAGCGAGGAGGAGCAAGCAAGCGATGGAGCATGGCGTGCTCCACACGCCGAGGGCGTGTTTTGCTCATTGTTTCGCAACAACTTTCCAAATACACCAGACGAGGGTGGCTTTCACCCTCTCTGCAAGTAGCGTAACGGTGACGCTACCCGCCCAGGGGTTGTTTTGACAGACGACCCCGACACAACGCGCGGTTAACTGGCGGTAGCAGTTCCAATGACTTTGACTGTGGGACGGTCGTAGTGCCACCGGTGGTGTGTCCAACACGGTGACCACATCCACCGCCGGGAGGCATACGGGAGCAACGAGGTGGCTCGTTGACATAGAGGACAGACCGTCAATCTTCACAATCGACGGCCCAGGAGTTTATGCACTAGGCATTAGGTGCAAGTAGAGCACCAAGTTCAGGTTCAAGCAATGCACTAGGTCTGGGAGCATGTTGCTTGCTATAGCAAGCTACGATAGCAGTAGGCAAAAGCTAAGAGAGGCCGCCAAAAGGATATAAATACCCTGTACTTAGTTCAATCTAAGTAACATGTATTTTCGAGCTCTGGCTTCCAGACATCTCCAAGTCTATCTTTTTGCTACGAGTGTGTTCTCCACACACTAAAGCCTAATCTTAAGAGAGCACCCACTCTACTACCCATACTACGCCAGACAATGTCGAGGCTGATCGAGAGGGAGATTGCTGGACATGACTTTGAAGCCAACCCACGAGCGGACCTCTGGAAAAGATTTCTAAATGTTTAAAGCATCCACACGGTCTATCATGCGCGTTTGGGAGACAACGAGTGACTCCTACACACTTTGAAGACGTCAAATGTTTCTCACGGACTAACGAATGAATGCCGAATGTTTTTTCGAGTGCTCCCAAAACGCTGCCAATTTTTTTTGAAGGATCTCAAGTGATTAAAAGTCATCCAGAGCCATGGAGCAGGCCTTGCAGCAGATTGTAGTGTAGCTGGCAGCCCTGTAGCAAGAGAACGAGTGGCTCAGTCCGCACATGGCTAACTTGCGGGACGGGACTTATGCTAGACAGGTTCGGGCAGTTAAGGAGTCCGCCAAGACCAAAGCCAAAGTATCCAAAACCGTTCAATCCCAGATTCAAGGGTGCGAGTGTACGGACTTGGTTTTTCCCAATGAACAGCTACTTTTGGGCTCCGGGTCACCCGCCAGAGGACGATGTTGTGCGTGTGTCATTCGCGGTGACACTGCTACGCGGTGCAACATTCGAGTGGTGAAGGCAGCTGAATATGCTTGCCACTCGAGGTGGAGGTGGGAACGGAACTGTGCAACATGCCGTGTTGTGGCAGCCAGGCGCGGTGCAAGCTGAAGGTAGTCTTCCAATGACATTGGAGCAGTTTGAGCAAGCCATCAAAGTTCGGTTTGATCTTGTTGACGCCTTCATGGGTGCATGTAACAAATTGAAGCAGCTGAAGCAGATCGACCCGGTGCAAGAGTACACACGCCATTTCTTGGTGTTGTGCTTGAATATCGATGACATGAGTGAGCTGGAGATGGCAAAAAATTACAATGACGTCTTGAAGGTAGAAATTCACCGCACGCTGGCACTTAGTGGAATCACGGAGTTCCAGGCAATGGTAGCCACTACTGAGCACGCTGGCGTGCTACGTTACCATCGAGGGGGTTTTCGTGAGAAGCAGGAAATTTAAAACGTCGAGCATAGCACCAACAGACTGACCTTATGGACATTGACGTACTCAAGGAGGCTAGTAGCAAAGCAAGCTACGTGGTGGGAATAATAGGATCTGCAACAAGCGTGGGCAGCACAAGAAGGATTGCAAGAACAAGCATCAGAGAAAAGGCAACCAGTAAAGAGTGGTGAACAACCAACTACTGGGAAATCTTTGTCCGCATGAGCGAACACCAGCCCCAAAAGTCCTTCGACAACTGGGGAGTTGCCGAGTATATTGTTGCAAAGCAAAGGAAGCAGGAGCATTTCGAGAATCAACTTGAAAGCCGAAATTTCATCAGGTGTTTCTATGGATGGTGAGGAGCGCCAGACCTGCTTGCAGATTAAAGCATTACTGGAGTCTGGTGCATCGCACTCATTCTTCAGCGACAAGCTTGCAAAGAGGTTGGGGCTTGCACGGCTACCCAGGAAGCCAACTACGACCAAGTTGGTGCAAGGGGAGCTGGAGTACGGACTCCCTCTAAAGCTTCTAAGAATCCATCTAGGCAAGCTGTCCTTTGAGGTGAACTTTTGCACGTACTCAATGGACAGGTACGACACCATTTTGGGGCGTGATTGGCTGCACCGGTGGAATCCTGCTTTGGATTGGGTGCGCATCCAAGTGAAAGTGAAGAAATGTGGAGAGCAAATCCTTTAACCATTGTGGGCAGAGGAGAAAGACTCGAAGGTAGGCAAGGTGCCGCAATTGAGTTACGTGCAGCTGATGCGCTATGAACGTTAGGGGGAACAAGTGTACTTTGTGTGGGTGCGGCAGAAGGAAGAAACTCCAAAGGTGGAAGTTCCGGCAGCTGTGACAAAGCAACAAGAGGACGATTAGTAGAAAGCACCTACAATAGAGCTGTCAAAGGAGTGTTGGACAACTACAGGGACATGTTTCATGCTTAGTTGCTAAGGGGTTTACCACCGAAGTGAGACATTGATTACAAAATTGATCTAGTCTCGGGAGCAACTCCAACGGTATAAGCTGCTTACGGCATGAGCGATAATAAGCTGGGTGCGCTAAAGAAAAAGTTGGAGGAGCCGATTGAGTAAGGTTTCATCAGACCATCGGTGTCACCCTACGCTACACCAATCCTCATTGTGAAGAAGAAGAAAGGGTAGTTGTGGATGTGCATGGACTACCGCAAACTGAACAATGTAACGATCAAGAACTGGTACCGGCTGCCAAGGGTCCTGGAGCTGTTTGACCAGCTCAGGGGAGCGTAGTTCTTCAGCAAGATTGACTTGAGCTCAGGGTACCACCAAATCTGGATTGCGGAGCAGGATGTGAACAAGACGGTGTTTTGGATCCAGTACGGCCATTTTGAGTACCTCGTGATGCCATTTGGGTTGACCAACTGTCCTACAAAATTTATGAGCCTCATGAATAGGATCTTCCACCCTAACTTTAACCTGTTTGTGGTGGTGTTCCTTGATGACGTTCTCATCTACTCTTGCATTCTTGAAGAGTATCAACGACACCTTTGATATGTGCTGGACATTCTTCAAAAAGAGAAGTTGTTTGCAAAGTTTTCCAAGTGCGAGTTCGAGAAAAAGGAAGTGGAGTTCCTTGGGTACATCGTGAGCGGCAAGGGTCTCCGCATGGACCCCAAGTAGGTGGAAGGAGTGAAGCAGTGGCCGACATCAAAGTGCGTGGGTGACATCCACGTCTTCATATAGTTTGTCAACTACTATTAGAAATCCATCTAGGGGTACGTAGAGAAGGGTGCGCCGCTGACTCAGGTCTTGAGGAAGTATCACTAGTGGGAATGGGACAATCAAGAGTAGTAGAGTCTCGAGGAGCTCAAGGCTACAATGTGTGACGCTCCGGTCGTGGTACATTCGGATTCATTTAAGGAGTACGTCATGGCGATGGATGCAAGCGACTATGCCATTGGGGCGGTGCTCATGCACAATCACAGAAAGGGGCCACTGCCGATTGCGTATGCGTCTCATAAGCTGCAAGGGGTAGAGCTGAACTAAGCAATCCATGAGAAGGAGATACTGGTGGTGATCCATGCGTTCAAGCATTGGAGGAGCTGCCTCGAGTCGCGACGTTATGTGGCCTTCACGGATCACTACGCCCTGAAGTGCCTAAAGACGCAACTGAATCTCAGTTGCTGACAGGTTCACTAGATGGAGTTCTTGGAAGGAATTTTTGACTACGTGATCCAGTACAAGCCTGGGATGGTGAACCCGGCACATACCCTATTGCGGATGCCGGACTTGAGCTTCAATGTTGTCTTAGTGCTGATGGGATCTCCAGTCATTCATAGCCTATTCAAGCACGGCTATGGCATGGACATTGAAAGACGCCACGTGGGATGGAGTGTATTGGCAAAGGGGACATGAACAAAGGATTTTCCTACAGGACTATGCGCCATTGAAGGAGTTGTCGGTGGAGAAGGCGAATGACACCCACTAGTTGGTTCACTTCGACTTTGACAAGACGCTCAAAGCCTTGGCACACCAATTCTACTGGCCGTCAATGGCAACTGATTACAAGAGGTTTGTGAGCAGTTGTGATGTTTTCCAACGCATCAAGGCACGGAGGACCAAGCCACAAGGGGAGCTACAACCATTGTGTGTACTAGAGAGGCCATGCACAAATAGCTTGCTTGACTTCATCGGCGGGTTGCCTGTGACGCAACAAGGCAACAACACAGTATTGGTGGTGGTTCTCCAAGATGGCACACTTCATCCCATGTCCCAAGAGTATCACAGCTGACGAGACGGCTCAACTCCTCTTAAGTCATGACATTAAACTGCATGGAATGCCGTAGTCGGTGGTCTGAGATCGCGATCCATGCTTCACGTCGCGATTTTGAAGAGATCGCATGGGGAAGCTAGGCATGCAGGTACAACTGACGACGGCATACCACGCACAGAGCGATGGGTAGACAAAGCACAGGAACCACACATTGGAGTTACTACAACAAAGCATGGTCCCAAAGGATGGAGAGGGTTGGAAGGAGAAGATCGGAGTGTAAGAGGTTGCCTACAACTCAACGGTGTCAGCATCAACAGGGAAGTCAACATTTGAGGTGGTTTATGGAAACCAGCCACTGAGCCCAACCGCCCTTGCTATGGCAACCTCTTTTCCTATTGTGCAGCTGATTGTTGAAGGGTTTGCCACCACTTGGGACATGGTGGGACAACAGCTATTGCAGGCACAAAAGCGGCAAAAACGGCAGGCGGATAAGCATCGCTCTGCGGAGGAGTTCCAAGTGGGAGATCGGTTGATGCTCAACTCTCCTAACTAACAGGTGGTGGGAGTTAGGAGTCCCAAGCTGAAACCGCGATGGGTGGGCCCGTTTTGCATTCTGGAGAAGCGGTCGGCCCTATCATTCAAGCTGCAACTGCCACCTCACTACACCATCCTTCGAGTGTTCCACATCTCCCTGCTTTGTGTCTATCGTGACCCCAACACCTTCTTCCAAGGAAGAGGGACAACTCCACCTCCTACTGTCATGGTTGAAGGAAGTGATGAGTTTGAGGTGAACAATTCTAGCGGACCACCAGAGGGGATGACGGCGTGGGTTTCCGGTGTAGTGGAAGGGGTACCCGACGGAGCACAACTCTTGGGAGCCAGAGGCCAACTTCCATGTTTGGGGTTCCAACACTATTCGCTGGGACTACTTCAGGCGCGCTGGGACTTCGCGCCTCCGATGGGTTGGGTGAATGTAATGAGGTGTCCTTGTTTTTCAGTATACTCTAGGCATCGACCATGTTTCAGGGACATCTGGGCCATTTTCTATTTTTCAGAATTTTGGCTCGCGGTCGAGCTTGCCTTTGCTCGACCGTGGCTGTGCGGAGCAAGGCAGAGCAAGCAAGTGATGGAGCACGGCGTGCTCCACAAGCTAGGGGCGTGTTTTGCTCGTCGCTTTGTAGCGGCATTCCAAACACGCCACGCGAGGGTGGCTTTCACCCTCCTGGTGAGTAGCGTAAAGTGACGCTATCCGTCAAGGGGTCATTTCGACGGATGGCCCCGACAACGCGCGTGGTCAACGACGGTAGCAGTTCTGATGAATGCTACCGTGGGACGGTCGGAGTACCACCGGTGGCGTGTCCGACACGGTGACCACATCCACCACCGAGAGGCATATGGGAGCAACAAGGCGGCTTGCTGACATAGAGGAAAGACCGTGGATCTCGACAATCAACGGCCAAGGAGTTCTTGCACTAGGCATTAGGTGCAAGTAGAGCACCAAATTCAGGTGCAAGCAAAGCATGAGGTCCAGGAGCAAGTCGCTCGGTACAACAGGCTAGGATAGCAGTAGGCAAGGGCTATGACAAGCTGGTCGAAGAGTATAAATACCATGTTCTTAGTTCAATCCAATGAACCTGTATTTTCTAACTTTGGCTTCTAGAAATATCCAAGTCTATCTTTCCGCTACGACTGTTCTCTCCACACACAAAAGCCTAATCTCTAGAGAGCACCCACTCTCACAACATCATTCGTGGTGTTTATAGAACGCATCTTACCCCCAAGGTATACCGTGACGTAAAAATGCATTCTATGGCATTTCGAAAACAACTTTTTGAAAACGGGGGATTGAAGAAGAACCTTGTTCAGAAACGTGGTTGTAGAGTATTTCCCTGTTGTAGTTCATGGTAACCACTATAAGAACAGGCCCATGAGGATCTCTACTTCTCTTGATGAAAAAACTTTCTTTCATGACATTGAATGAAAACGTTTGCGAAGTAAGTAGGGTCAGAGGATTTTCATGCTTATCCAGCTGCCAAGATGAGTCCTTCTCTTTGATTTTCAATTGAAATATTGAGGATTAAGGCATTTTTTAAACCAGAAATACCCCAAATGCATCCTAGACGGAAAGATGCAATCTTGAAATCCATGAGTCCTGAAATTACTAGCTTATCATGTGCAGCGATCTAGAATGGTTTACTTAATAATATCGCACTTTCCAATCTTTGTTCACAATAAAGCCACATATTTTTTAGTGTGATCACGATGTGCCATGAGGGGCATATACGACTTCCATGTTTATCCCGCAAAGGAGCTTTTTGCGACATCTTATTGCTATATTTTGTGTTCATCAAATTCAGAGTTTTTTTGTTATAATTGTTGTTCATTTTGTCGTCGATATTCAAAATGCTTCTTGCATTTTCGTCATTATTCAAATGTCGAACTTGATTATTTGCAAGTGAATTAGGAAACAAAAAATTGATTACGGGTGTGGCATTTCAAGGGCTTACTCCATTGAATTATTGGGGCAAGTGTTACTAAAAACTCATGTTACAGAATTGTGTGAAGTCGACACATTCAAAGTGAGAAATAGATAACTTCGGATTAAATAAAGGAGTCAGAAGCAACAGGTGTAATGACGCTCACGTTAAGGGGCAATTGGAGACATGCATGGTAAATGCGTGGATTCTGGTAACATGTTTTTGGGAACCTTGGCTTCTTGTGACATAACTTCGGATGTCGTGGCAGATAGTTTTCGAGGAACGGATCGCTTGCTGGATGGTTTGCGGGAGTGAGAGAAGCATGCCTGGTAGTAACTTAGCCGTTTTGTTGATAATGGGGAGATCTTCATAGGTCTTTTTTAAGTTACATGTACCGTTAAATCAAAATGTGATGGAGACAGTGGCCGATGTCACTTTTGACGAAAAAAAATAGAAATTCTTGACAAGCCAGAAATGTGGATAACCTGTAATGACAATCGATGCAACGCGTTTTCGTTCAATTAATCCGGACCGATGTTCGAGTTCGACCGATTGGCCTTTCCGATGGAGACGCACGATCGACGACGATCGCCAGAAAGAACGATATGAGATCGAAAACTTAGCAAGTCGTCCCATCCATCGAGTCCAAGGGTGCGGCTGGCAAACGCCGAAACATGTAGTTCGGCGAGAGTTTCCGTGTAGCGAATGGATAGCTGAAACGCGTTTCTGGAATATCGATAATCGCACGTGTTCGGCACCTCTTTTCACGTTTTAAACGAAGATTGAAGCAGCGGCCGAGGCTGTGAGCGCAACTCTCCCTGAAAAACGGGAGAAAAGAAAACCGAGGAAAATGAAACATTGATACCTCAACGACGGATCTCGACGAACCACTGGTAGATGGCGGGCAACCTCCTATTTCCCCAGTGTAAGTTGCTGGCAACGTATTCCGGCGTTTGCCAGCCGCACCCCAAAAAGTGATGTCAGACACGAACTCAAGTCATTTGTCCAGTTCGATCCAAGCCGATGACTTTCTAGATATGGGTAGAAGGGAGAGCACGACACTGTTGTCTGAATGCTAAGAGCAATGCGGACTTTGGATCCCGTTCTGTCATTGAATGAATGCCACATTAATTCATGCATGAGTTCACTACAAGATATTTGTTTTCCCTTGGCGGACAATAATTTCCTGGACATCTGCCGTCAGCTATGGCGCATATCAATCGTGACGAAGTTGTTTCGGGAAATCGATCTCCGTGTCACCTTTGCACATTTTTTCACCCGCATCGCTCGTAGATGGATGTAAATGGACGTGACGTCGGGTTAGCGGATACCCGGAGGTAGCACAGTCGACGTTGTACAATTTCCGATGAAGGACCAGACACAGTCGGCCTTCAAGGCCGCATGTGCTCGGATGGAATGGTCCTCTGTTCTCGAAACTCGCGCTCCAAAAGGAGAGTACACCGGACAAACAAGTGGCCCGGACGATTCAACTAGGTGCTTAGAAAGGGCTGTCTCAAACACTTCGAGAAGATTCCTCGAGCAACTCTAGATGACATCAGAGGTGATGGACCAGGTTGCGTCCCCTCCTCACCGCTTTTTAGCCACGGCCTTCGTTTCTTCCGTCATCGTTGCCACCGGCTCGGGATTCCTGGCAACGATTGACGAGATCCCTTCGGTCGAGGTAGTCCCCGTCCAAGTACCTGCGTGGTC
>SZWC01022596.1:13258-27021 GCA_023375785.1 Penium margaritaceum
TACACCGGACAAACAAGTGGCCCGGACGATTCAACTAGGTGCTTAGAAAGGGCTGTCTCAAACACTTCGAGAGGATTCCTCGAGCAACTCTAGCTGACATCAGAGGTGATGGACCAGGTTGCGTCCCCTCCTCACCGCTTTTTAGCCACGGCCTTCGTTTCTTCCGTCATCGTTGCCACCGGCTCGGGATTCCTGGCAACGATTGACGAGATCCCTTCGGTCGAGGTAGTCCCCGTCCAAGTACCTGCGTGGTCGGTCTTTGAGTTGGGGGTCGAGGCTGGTTGGGCGCGAACAACTTTTTAAACCAACCTCCTCCTCGAAATTGTGTCAGCATCACATTTTCACTTCATGCTGCTTTGGGAGTGCGCTACGGAAGCTAGTTTGCAGGGGAAACAAATAACCCATCAATGACCAAACCCAATGAATCTCCACGTTTTCCAACGAATAACGTCGCTTCTTCGACATTACATGGAAACAAATATGTTTTGAAGAGGGGGATGTACTAGGAACTTACTCACGCCCATCCGGCCTCGCACGGGGTAAACAATCGTGTCGCACTCTTCTACGTCAGCAGACACTAATGGGGCTTTACTCAAAGAACGCCGTCCGCGGCTCAAAACCTAACAAAGCACTCTTCACTCCATAACAGGAAGTAAAAACCGTTTTCAGAAAAACCAGAGGTTTTACAAAGGTCTAACCCGTTCAAATGATGGACCAAACAATATCAAAACGTCAATCTGAGTTGGGAAACTTCTGTCAACCTTTCAAATTAATCATTTTATCATCTATCTTATCTTTAGTCATATTATCAGCTTGTTCTGATAATAAACATGTGAAAAAGATAACAAGAAAGATGAAAATGTGTACACACGTCTCCAAAACCTTATAAGAAAAACAAAAAAGGTTCATTCATGTGGAAAATTTTCAAATTTTAATTAAAAAATAATTTCAACATAAAGCATGATACATATATACTGAAACAAATTCCGATTCATAGGTTTCAAGGCCTTGTGTGGGTTTGGGACGCAACGCCCCTTTTGGCCATGAAGTCACAGCACATTAGTACATGTACGTCAATAATGCCTGAATTATCCATCACTTTGTTGACTTATGTCTCAATGGTTTTCATTAAAACCCCATTTATTTATTGTGACAACGTAGACTTGACACTTGGGCGAGATACCTAGTCATTTTCACACTCCGTTGATGTCCCAAAACATCTTTGATCACATACTCCGTGCCCCTCTACCCTTGAATTGGGGGTGGAGTGCAACATCTCTGCTACAGAAGCTGTGATTCGAGCCCCAATAGGGCTTCAACTTGCTTACATCGGCAACTCATTTAACTGTGATGATATCAGGGAGGAACACTCTAGCATCAATTAAAGTTTTTGTTTTTTCGATTTTAAATTATCCCAACCATGATACCTCTAAATTTGTAGAATCTATTCAAGGTAGATTGATTTTTGCCAAGCTGAACATTGACGAGGTTACCAATGTTCATGATTCCGTCGCTTTAGTGTACGTTTGCTGTTACTTTATAGCAATATCCATTTTTCTAACGGTCTATCGTGTTTCTTTCTAAACATTTGTGGTTATGAATGCCAACCATGGGAACAACAATTTAGCCTAGGAGGTTAACCAATGTGGCGCGAAGTTTTGTAGAGACCACTTCAACGAAGCTTATTTGGTTAAGGTCGAAGTGGATCATTTTTATGCCAATTTGTTACCAGTTTATTGCTTTTTAGCTATGCAAGATTGGCAGTTATGTAATGCATAATCAACTCCATGGGGCTCACATGAATTGCGATGAACTTGTGTGTGCATCAGATCACTCCAATCGGTTTGCACTTTGATTTCAGGGTAGAATGCAATTGATGTTTTCATCCCACTTGCGTAACATGTCCTTGATTGAAACACACTTGGTGAGTGTAGAAGTGAATTCTGTCACTAATGATGGCGCATGCATATCTATGTAGTCACGGAATCTGGTGTTAAAGCAATAAAGTCATTTTATCAATAATGATAATGATGTTCATTATCATAATGAAATGGTATTTTAATAGAAATTGTTTACACAACCACGAACATTGTGTCATATCCTTCTAAAGTGGTGGATCATTCTTCTGCAAAGTCCATGCTATAGCGAACCCACGACCATGTCAAGATACCGATAGGGTGGATTACTTTGGTAAGCATCATATAACGGGATTTTTCAAGGTGAAAGGTATCCTCAGAATTGTAGGGTGCTACAATGTTTCTCTACATGGGATCACATAAATAGTTCTTAACTTGCTTCATGTGTTTCTTGTCCTTGTCAAAGTGTAAACATTGATTTGTGTCATAGCACTCCTCTCACAAATCTATTCTTAGTTCCTTGTTTGGTGGTGCAAAACTTAAGTGAGTAAATCCTTCTCACTTGTCCAGGTATTTGAAAAAAACTTGGTCTTGTCCTTGATGCAAAACTTCTCCTAACCTTCTATAGAAAACATTGGAAGCTACGGATTTTTCTCTATGATTAGGGTGTTTATTTTGGTTCCTAAATATGATCTCCAATGAAAAGAATTCTTTGGAATGATCTTTATAACTCAAAACTCGAGGTCGTAGTCAAAGTTTCACACAAGGAACTCCATTTGTTAAGTGTGTCAACTTCCCAATTTCAACTAAATCTTTGGATGTTTTAGGGCTCAATTGATGGTGTGGACAGTTCACATGTAGTATTCAATGTATGAATGACACGTCTTGAATGTAAATGTAACTACTTACATTTCTTTCTTATGTACCGCGTACTTGAGATCCAATGCAGATAGCTTTCACAACATATCCAGCATTGATTGTTCTCCACTAACACTATCTTTAAGGATTACGGTTGTCATCAATCAATTCATGACAAGAGCAAATGGCCATGGTACAATTCATTTTTACATCTCATGGTTGTAAGCCTTATGCCATAATCAATGCGTTCTATTCTACTTTCACCGCTCAGTCATTTTCGCACTTATCTTGAAGAGGGGTGATGTCACTCGATTTTAGTCCTTTAGGAATCGACTTTTGTTTTCAAGAAGCTTTCACATCAATGGAATTCCAAAACATAACTCAATGTTGGTGAACTAGTGGGCGGTTCAAAATCTTGTGTGTCAATGTTGATTTTTATTTCTTTAATGATGTGGCCTTGAAACATAATAAAATGGAGAGCAAGGTTGAGTTTCAACATCGTTTCTCCTCCAACATTAAAAAATCTTTGGATGTTTTAATTTTCTCCTCCTAGGTACAATTTTAAATCACAGTTTTGTCAGTATACACAACTCCAAAGTCATCAACATACTGAATGAAAAACTTACTCATGATTTCCATGAGACTGATGCTACGATTCCAAACGGCATAAAAATAAAATTGATGTGAATTTACCTCGTACACAAGATACTCCTCTCCATATTCTCTTCTTGTTCAATGATTTCCAAACAATCGCTACGTTGTTTCACTTTGGTGAAGATTTTTATCTACAAAGTTGGTTCAAATGTTCATTTTCATGCAAGAAAGAATGTATGTTTTTCACTATAATAATTTGGAATGTGGAAAAACCCATGCATGTGCACATCATGACCATCACTTCTAATTCCCTTTTGATTTTTGTCAACTCACGGTCACTCATACAATGCATCCTCTTCAATTTTGTTCTTTCAACTGATTTGAAGTCCATATGGTAATCATAAGGTCATCAATTTCTTTTGCCTAGGTAACATATGATGATTCAGGGTTAATCATCCCATTTTTATAAACTACCATATGTGTTTATTAAACAATTGTAGTATCATTACTTCTTTGATTTGTACTTCGGTGAATAATCTGAAAAGACCATTTGTTCATTATTTAACAAAGTGGTAGTATGTTCAAAATAATTGTAAATAGTTTTGTTGTAAATGGGTTTATGAAGTCATGAAGAACCCCATTCTAAAAGTTATCTTTACCCTTGCCAGTTAATGTCTCATGACATTTAACTTGGGTAGATTTTCTTGATCTATTCTTATTCTCATTCATTCATTCGTATTGGTTATGATATTTTTGTTCAAAATGACTCAGATGGACGTACCTCAATATTTCAGTCATGACATGGAGCCCCCCTTTCCTAATTGTTTTTGTGTATATGGTTGGTGTGTTGGGGTGTTCAACTACTATAAAGAAAATACACATATATGTAACTTCAATTATTCATCTCCACATATTAGACAAGTGCTTTATGTTACCAATGTCGTAGTGCACTCTCCAATAAACCTTCTAATATACTCAAAACTTTGGCGGAGGGGCGGGAATTGAGCCCCTCCTCCCAAATCCTTATACTGTATTAGACGGTTGATAATGATGTCAAGTAGGGACACAAAGAAATCATACACTCATTTATTTTACACAATTTATCTCTGCAAAACATACAAGTTTATGAACATAATAAATGTCCAATACACTCCCCTAGACACCCGTCCAATACACTCACGACTTGGGGACTTGGGGGGATGTTCGGCCCCTTCCTCAAACCACCAAAGTGTATAGGGTGAGTGCACTTCTATTTGTAGCTTGTACACAAAGGTAAACAATAGTTGTGCAAAATCAATACTTTTATATTTGTAGACCACACACTTGCATGAAAGTGACAAACCTTCTATACACTCTCTACTACACCCCTTTGTAAACTCAAGACTTGAAAAGGGAGGAGGTTCAGCCGCCTTCCCCAAAACATGTTGGGTGTACTAGGGGAGCATATAGGGATGATAAGGAGGATAGGGAGAGACACCCTTTTCCCCACTCAAGTAAGCTGAAAGCCAAGGGAAAAGAAAAGGGAGCACTCTCCCTCTCCCCCCTCCATCTCTCACGTGTTTGTTATGTACCAAGTTTTGGTTAATAATTTACATGTGTGAGAAGGAAGATTTCCTCTAATTAGGACCATGTTAAAGGTGGAACATTTCCGTCGTATCCATACATGAAACGTGCAACAAAAGCAAATTCGGTTGAGTGGTAGTTCCAAAACATGCATGGCTTGCATGACCACAGGAGGTGCCGGAGACAACCCACTTCTCAATGGATCATGATACGTGATTCATGTTGCTATAATTGAGTTGAGTGAAATAGAGGACACGACATGCGTCCGAAACATGCACAACATGCAATGAAAAAAATCCACCATCTATTAATGCGTCAATCACAATGTGAAGTTATGGATTTGTTAGACGAACAAATGATTAGAAAACGTTTGTGAAATTTGGATAAGTTGACGATATGAGCTGATTTTTTAAATCAAATTGGCGACACCATTTCATCCAAAAAGTGGTTTGGTGGGTGTAGGAAATGTTCTATATCAATGGCTCATTCCATTACACTACAATGTCCAAAGGCAAATGCGATTGCTTCGAGACTAAGCCCGTGTCACGAATATGTGATGCAATATTGTAAATACGTGGTGTGTGAGAAAGCTGGCTTCAATCCTTAAGGATAGACATTGTGTTGCGTATACATTCTATGTATCATTTGGAACAATACCTTTGATAGGTTCTATGCATCATTGGTTATGGTCGATGTAAACATTGGTCTTTGATTGAACGTGCCAAGGATCACATCCCTGTACAAATATAGAATGGAAAAACCATTGACATTGCATCACTAAGTGAGTGATGGGTTCCAAAATGTTTACTTGAGTGGTACCAATTGTTGAGAGGTGCGATTATTGCTCTGGTGTGAAGCTTCAATATGGTGAAGACGACACTGAATTCGGAGCACGATACAAAAATTTAAGGATTTTGTGGTGAATTCCCGGGAGCAAGCCTACTGGGATTTTTCTCCTCTATAGGCCAGATGAATTCTGGCAAATAGCCCTAAAGTAGCCTAAACGGCCTGGTTTTTAATTTAATGTGCTGGTGTGCGCAAGAGGGTTGCCCATGCCTCTAGTTAGCTGTAGTAGGGAGGGGAGCTACCTATTGCACAGCAGTACACAACTATTCTAGTCATGGAGTCCTCTGATTGACTGGGCACGACTCATGCACCCTTGGCATGAGATCCACACTACATCACCATCACCATGCATGGAGCTTGGTCCCTTTTACCTGCATGGGCCAATCTGGTACAAGCTTCAGGAGGCTCTTGATCAATGGATCTTATGTAGTAGCATGGCTCGATCAACGGTCGTCATCGAAAAGCCTAGAGAGCAAGAAACCTCCTTGGGAACCTACACCTGAACAACTGATGAAGCTTCCTCTACAAGGAAGCTTCACCCTCAACTTAAAAGGATGCCAGTAACAAATCTTACGTACAGGAAGCTTTGCCTGGAAGGAAGCTTCCCAAAGAGGCAGCACACCTGAACCACCTAGAGGAAGCTTCTCCTTTAGGTGGGCAACTTGTGAGGTCCACATATATAAAAGGGGAAGCTCCTCTCACTTCACATCTATCCTAGAATCTCATCATTATGCAATCACTCAGCCTTGCTCAAGCCTCTGACTTTGGATCTCAAGACCAAGACTTTGCCGAATATCCCTCCAAGGCTCCTATGAGCCTGGTAAGGGCTACAAGGCTGGGTGGAGGCTCCACTGGAGGCTAGTCAACCTAGAGACTGCGCTAAGACCCATACGACAACGGCCTACAAGGCCTAGAAAGGTGTTGCCACTCTTTGGGCCGGGAGCTATGTTATCCTAGTATGCTTACCTTTCCATGTACCATACTTGTACTTTGTATCAATCAAGGTTTCAGTCCAGATTTCCCAACCCTTACCCTGCTATTGTAGATGCTGCACTGTTGATCAGACAAAGATCCTACCAGCAAGGGTCCTAACCCTTGCTGCTTGTCTCACTAAATCAACACCAATGATAAAAAGGGTACATGAGTGTACTCACAACCCTCTTTGGAAGGCAAGGATTCTTGTTCATGGGGGTTGTTAACACACCAAAAGGGATGAATTCTCTTCAATGTGTCCTCTACGACTTAAGTTGCCATAGTGTTGTGGTCAAAGACTATAAGAGACTCTTTTGTATGAATGAATGTCAACTGCAAAAAAAATGAAGGCAACAACTTCTGTCTATCCTCAATCATTGAGTGAACATTTCATAGGAACTAATAGACAAAAGTGTGTGAGCTCATAATAGTGACATGAGGTCACCCAAAATTGTTTGAATAGTCCATGTAAAAGAAAATGAGCAACACTCATTTTCTAAAAATAGATTTCTAGAGTATTATGACAATCTCAATGTTTTCTACAAACCAAATGTGACATTGTTGGGATCACAAAAGATGTAGGTTTTGTGTCTAAAGCTTATGACCATAGAAAGGACCTTGAAGCCAATGGCTTCATGCTAATTATGTATTAACATGCACATCTTGGTGGTCCAAATGACCACATGGGGATTCATAATCATTATTAAAACAAAACAATAATCACTATGTCATAACAAAATGTTACTATGAAAGGATTCTTTATGATGGGCCTTGAGAAATGATATCTCTTATTCATTTCTTTTGATGTTTGAATAAACGTTTCAAAGATGACGGTATCATTACATTGTGCACTAGTTGTGTATGTTGCGATCTGAAAAAAGCATAAGAATGGAATCTAATCTTGCCAAATGTATGGCATAGCACTGCCTATATGGCTTCAATGTGCCAAAAGAATCAAACATTCGATTTTTTGGAATGGAATTAGTGTCTGAGAGAGATCATAATGGCTATAGTGTAATGAAACCATGTTTTGTTGACCTAAAAGGTCATTGTGAAGTGACTCAAGTCCTTTGGTTTTGGGGATAGGTTAATTGATGTACATTGCTGAATGCATGTCCGAAATGTCTTTGCATGTTGTTGCAATGATATTTAATGTTGTCGTTGTTTCTGGAAAGTATTCGATAAGGGTAACACCCTCTATACGTGTCTTAGATAAGGCATACAAAAAATGCTTTGTTGAGTGGAAGTACCAAACCATTTCTAGTCAACAAATAATTGAAGCATATAAAAAGATGAGCACAAACCTACATGAAGTGTTGTGGTCCACAACACAGTTGCGTAACATACCATTAACACTTTCATTCAACCTTTACAAATCCTCAATATTACTCATAACACAGTTAAACCCTTGACTCACAACGGTGTTTGAAATGGGTTGTGACGAACTTTATTGTGGTCACACACTGTTGTGTTTTACCATTCACACTTTCATGTAACCTTTTCAAACCCTCAATCATACTCAGAATCACTACTAGTGGTTTGTCTTCCTCCCACTTGGCATCCAACTTTTCCAACTCATGGACCTTTGATTACCTTGTTATGAGATCTTCCAACGGGCTATAGGTTCTTGCAATTTTTTTTACCAAACAGGCATGTCTTTGTTTACTGAATGAGAACCCTCAACCCGCAACCATGTTTGAAATGATACATGACGCTATTGTATTGCGATTGCAACACTGTTGCCTCACATACTATTGACACTTTCATGTGACCTTCACGAACCATCAATAGGACACACAACACTATTTGTCGTTGGTCGTCCTCCCACCCTACATCCAAATTTTCCATCTCAAGGGCCCTTGATTATGATGTTATGAGCTTTTCAGACGGGCCATAGGTTTCTTGAGAGCTTTATGACCAAAGAGAAGGTTCTTTGTCTAATAGTGCACCTTGTTGTTTCTCATCTCTCTATTGGTTCTGAAGGACTTCCCTCCTTCATGATTTGCTAATACTACCTTTATCATTTCAACAAGACGTGTCCCTTTGTTAAAAAAATGTAGAAAAACTATTGATCGCATTGATGAACAATTTTCATATGTTTCCATGATGAGGTTTTTTCCAATCATGACATTTATTCGCCATAACACAAGTTGCAATTCTTGGGTTGCAAGCTTTATGGTTCCTAAATCTCATCAGTATAATCAACATTGTCATTTTTGTGTTACAATTATTTGGGAAGGTCATCCTTCATGCTTAATATAGTGATTACTATTAATTCAAAACTTTCTTCTTTTGGTTATCTTCTTGTTGTAAAGCACAAAAACTCCAAACTAAGGAAGATTCTACTTCATTTTAGTTCCATATGTCACATTGTGTGTATAATTATTCATGTAAGGTGCTCCCTGCTTCTTTTTGCACATGGTTTTTGTGAGTTGTGCATGTATGCATTAACAAAATACATAATTTTTGCAAGCATGTACAAGTTTAAAATGACCCCATTCCAAGCCTTCCATGTCATCGTTGCGTTGTGCGTATGAGCTGCTCATGCAAGGTAGTCTTGATTGCTAAGGAACGTGTAGCCCCATCCTCCTTAGACCTAGCCTAGTTTCAAGCAATGCATGCTTTCAATGAATTGACGGTAACCAAGTTGGATCAAAAGCATGTTGAGCCTTGCTATGTATGTGAGGTCTAGGCTCTTTCACCACCTTGAATTTGATGCCTTAAATAAATATGTCATGTAAACTAGGAAGTTCTTTGAAAAGCCAAGCTTGCTTATCTTTGCATAAAAAATCAATGATTTTTTACAAACGTACAATTTTTGAATTGATGACGCCCTTTAGAGTAGAGTAGTTTTTCATCACTCCAACATAAGCATGAAATTTTGATGCATTTGTTGTAGTTTTGATTAAGGGATGTACTCCTCTTCCATTTTTCTAAATTATTGAATTACATTTTACGTAAAAATATTCCATTTTTTTCATGGAGTCAAAGATTCATTCTAGGAGGAATTTATTTGTTTGAAAGGTGAAACCCCTTGGTTTTTGGTGTGAGAGCAATCACATGAGCCATTGATCCGAATAGTTTTCTGACTTGGTGACATTTTTTGGTCATTATTACTTACCAACTTAGTGACGTGTCATAGAAAACAAGGCCAAGATGTTGATGTTCTTCTTGTCCTTGTTGACCTTTGCGGTGGTGACATAGACCCCCAAACTCATTAGCTACATTCAAAGTGTTATTTCATGAGCGTTTAAAGGATCAAAGGATTGAGGAAATGTTTGTTAAATCTAGGGCTTACTCAAGAGTTGATGATTTCTCTGCATGATTATTGCTTTCCACATGTATGAATTTCTTACCTCTTCCATTGCCATAATTTTCATTGGAGAATATGGGTGTTGCGGCTCCAAATTTAAGAGATTTACCAGTACATGTCTCCGTTAATGTGAGCATATGAGTCGGTGCCTCTCATCGTTTTGAGCTGCCAAACCAAAAGGCAACAACAATGGCAAAGGGCTTGTCAATCGCAGGGGATTTCCATCCATTGTCTTAAGCATTTATGGTGCTACATTGTTTACGAGGCAAATCATCGTTTTTGGCTGATCTTGAATTTCTTGTTGTTGATCCTCTATAACACAAGTTGTCAAAGGTTGGTGTTCCTCATGGTTGAGTTTTCTTGCCTTGTTCACTTGGTTGCTAGGTGGACAAAATTGCACGCATTGGAGATGTACTCCAGAATTTTACGAGGTTGTGTCTTGTGAGTTAATGTAACGGCTTCCCTTCAAACATCGTAGTGCGCTGATACCATGTGTGACTTTGACCAGAACGTGGATAGCCAAGTATGATGAGATTGAGATTAGCATGTTACTTGATGGTCTGGATTAAGTGTACTTGAATAGAAATGGTAGTATGTTTACCACATGTAAACGGTGGTGAGAAATAGATAAAGGAATGTCTTATGTTTTGGAAGTTAAGGTTGAGCAATGCGTGTGACATTATATCGTGAGTGGTCAGTTTTAAGAAAATTGTCCGAGAAATCATGGGGTTTAGAGATTTTTGAGGTGTGGTTTAAAAAATGTCTAGCATATTTTCCAAGTGGATTGAATAGTATTTAAATGTGGATATATTATTTTGCAATTTTGTTGACCTTTTGTGACGGTTGTCATATTTGTTTAAAACTTGAAGAGCGGAACATGGAAGGTTAGGGTAGTTAACAAAACTACCCTTGGATACATGGGATAAGGTGGACATGTGATGTTTTATGAACATAATGTAGAACATGCAGCATTGTGGATTTTTGGTACTCATGTACATCTAGGAGTAACACATACCTACCTAAAACCATAAAGAAAGAAGAAAAATGGAATGATTAATGGAAAATTGGTGACTAATGATGAGCATTTACATGGGACAACATGACATAGGCAAAAAGCATCTAGTGTGAAAAGCCTACATACAAAACGCACATGTTAATTTCTAAGAAATACTTTTCTAAAATTGTTCATTGGAGGATTCCCTTATCCATGACGGAATAAGAAAATCTGAATCTGATGTAAAGAATTGTCTCACATCTCCAAACATGTTTGTAGCACTCAATCAATGCCACGTGGCTCGAGCGGGAGTCCCTAACCTGTGGGTGGTTAGATGGGAGTGCTTGAGAGTCAAAGACCCTTAGGTAACGCAGTTTTGGTGTACTCAGTCAATGATTCCGTCTTGTGAAGTACATTGGTATTAGAGCACCGGGTTTGAGACTGATGGGTGAATGCCAAGGGTGGCTCACTCCTAGCCGGGGAGAGTGTAGCATGCGGTCATTACCACCTGGACCAGTCGGAGGTTCCAAGCCTATGGGTGGTTGGACAAGATGCCTCAAGCATCACGGTTTTGACCTATTTGGCTAGGGATTCCTTCCTATCTGTTACAGAATTGAAGGAACATGACATATCGACTACATTTCTGAAAAACATTGAGTTTCATTTTATTTTTAGACATTTCAATTTATTATAAATAAATATTTTTTATTAATTAATTTTATTTTTAGAATAAATAAATGAATGTTGAATATTTTTGCATGATGAATCTTGATTACGAATTATGAAAGATTATAGATGGAATTTGTACGTCATGCAAGAGGTGAAAAAAATAAATTTAGAAATATAAAATTATAATTGTTTTATATTTTAAATTAATTTTATCATTGTTTCCATGTATTTTTGAATTGATAAGTAACTATTACTAAATTGACATTTACATGAAAAATTAATATATTGTAGGAATATTTTTTTTCAATAAAAGAATTTTATATTATGTTTTAATTTATTCCATTAATGAAATTTCCTTCCTTTTGGATGGATTGATTCCTTCATTTGGATAATGTCAAAAAGGTACAACATTATAGTGGTTTCTTTCTGTTGTGGTGTACTGTTGATTTTTCCATGCTCATGGTGCTGCTGCTTATCTTCATATTAGCAACTTCGGAAGGGATACCGCAAAGAGACGGCTGCAGTTTTGTGTTTCGTGGGAAGCTGCGAGGTCCAGTAGTAGCTTCACCTCGCAGAACTCGTCGTTGCCGTTTTCCACGGCTGTTACGCGTGCACTTCTGGAATCGGTGGCTTCCCATTCATGGCCATCCGGTCATCCGTCACCGCGGCCTAAGTCGTGCTGCAGTCTTGTGGACCAGCCCTTCTGTTGGCCTGGCCGCTTGATAGCTGTTCGCGTTTCTCCCGCTGTTGAATAACGACTGCGCCGCATCGCAGCCGCAGATGAGCCGAAGTCCGCACACTGGAGCTGCAGAAGAGACTGGGGCTGGTTGAGGTAGAGAGGAAGGGAGGAGCGCTACACAGCGGAGTCGCACACAGACTCCAGAAACTGCATGTGTGAGCTGTCTTCATGGTCATGGTCATGGCCATGGCCATGGTTGGTGCTGTCGCCAACCACAGCATAGTTGGCATGGAGCCCTGAGGCATTGCAGCAGCAGCAGGGCAGCAGTGTAACAGTGCGGTAGTGCGGCACTGCGGCAGTGCATCAGTGTGGCAGAGCAGCAGTGCAGCAGTGCAGCAGTGCGATTGTGCAGCACTGGAGCAGTGTGGCAATGCAGCAGTGTCGCAATGCAGGAGTGCAGCATTACAGCAGTGCAGCAGTGTGGTAGTGCAGCAGTGCAGCAGCGCTGCCGTGCGGCAGTGCAGCAGTGTAACATGACAGTGGATCGATGCTGAAGTTGTAGCTGATCAAGCAAATCAGGTTGTAGGAGGGCAGCAGCAGAACGAAGCAAAGGAAGCAGAGCAGCATAGGAGCCGCGAAGTAGCAGCGAAACAGAGCAGCGGCTAAGTTGCGAGTGGAGAAGTAGAGGGAAGGAGGANGCTGCCCTGAGACCGTTGCAGCGGTATGCTGCTGCCCTTGCCCTAACCACCTCTTTGGTGCCTTGCGGCCAACCCCGCAGCGGCCGCACTGCCCATGCCACAACTCCGGCTTCCGCTTTTGCGGAGGTCAGAGCTGATATCTCTACGCGTTGTGTGTAGCACTCTCTCATGGGTACAGTCACGCCAGCCAGTCCCTGCTCTCACAGTCCAGCTGCCGCAGTGCTCTCGTGCTGAGCTGCAGTTGCAGCTGTGTGTGCCAGCTGAACATGGCATCCTTGACGTTGTTGCATCTGCGGTTGCGCAAATGCTGCTGCCGCTGTACTTGGTTTTTGTCATCATGGTCATCCACATTGCCAGCTCAGCCCTCGCTGCCGTTGATACTGCAGCTGGTGCTGTCACCACCGCAGCCACCACCATCATTTTCGTCATTGTCGCCGCCGCCGCCGCCACCGCCGCCGCCGCTGCCGCCGCCGCCGCTGCCGCCACCGCCACTGCTACCGCCGCCGCCGCCTCCGCCGCCGCCGCCGCCTCCGCCGCCGCCGCCGCCTCCGCCGCCGCTGCTGCCGCTGCCCTCATTGTCGTTGTCGTCGTCGTCGTCCTCCTCCTCCTCCTCATTGTCGTCGTCCTCATTACCGTCGTCCGCATTGTCGTCGTCCTTGTCCTCGCCACCGCCGCCGCCGCCACCGCCGCCTCCGCCGCCGCCGCCGCCGCCGCCGTCATC
>SZWC01022597.1:4773-20301 GCA_023375785.1 Penium margaritaceum
CACACACACACACACACACACACACACACACACACATTCGTTTTTTTAATGATCACTATTGGAGAGGAGGAAAATGTGTACATGGTAGTTTCTTAGCTAAATTCTTTTCTAATGTAATTTTATGCACGAATTGCATATACCCTTGCATCTGATCCTTGATATGAGCAATTTATCTTGGTAGTGGAAATGTGAGAGTAAGAAGTACGGAGAGAAGGGGAGGAAAACAGGGCAACTTTATGTGTTAGTGTTTCAATTTCTACCTTGTAGTGTTTCACATGTTTACAAAGGTGTATTGCTTACTTCAATGTGTTCCATAGTTGTAGTGAATAGTTGTGAGGAGGGGTGAGTATGAGAGGAGAATTTTTAAGAGGTATGTAAATAGGCTAGTATGACACTATGTGGGTAGTAATTTTTATCGTTGTCATACAATTATGCCTTACATAGTTAAATTGATTACTTGGCGTGGTTGATCAATGATGTAAAAGGGGAGAGGATGAGGGAAACTTATATGAGAAAAGTGTGTGTGATAACAAATCATTGCATAGGAATTTTGGTACCATATGAATGATCTAGAATGTCGAACCCAGCCATGTATTTGTTGGTATGAGTGATCACCCGTGGTAGTGGACAACATAGCAATTAGAGGTAGACAAAGAAGGGGATCTAGACACAGGAAAATGACTGGGGCAACATCATCAGGTATTGTACCACTGTGTAGGTAGTAATTCTTCTTCTATTGATATAAGTGTATCATAAAGTCTTATGTTCACCATTGCGTAAGTGATGTTTGGTGGTGAATGGGGGATGGGAAGAGGCTGAAATGTCATTGGAATGTGTATTGAGTAGTTCATCTATGATTAGGTAAGAAGTGTACATCATTCATAAGAAAACAATCAATCCCATCCATAGCTTGATAGGTCAATGCTTGAGAGGAGGGGATGGGGACAGGGACGTTTTTATGGGTTAACTAAATCAACCACTATACTTTTTCATATCTATTTAAGTATGACATACATATACGGTAGACTAACGTACCCTGATATGTCTTATTTGATATGATAAATCACTCACGCAAGTGGAGTATGAAGCAATGAAGGATAGAGGAAGATGTCTCAAGAGGAGGGAATGATGTATGGGCAACATGAATGGTCACTGTATCTATGTCTTATAAGTATCTTGTTTTATGTATACACAAAGGTATCATACACTCCCATTTTATTTCGTGGTGTGAGTGATCATCGGTTGGAGGGGAAGTTGAAGCAAGGGGATGGTGTATGTGGCCAATGCATGGCTTGTAGTATCTCATTTAATCACTTTTGCAGTGAAATTCTTTTTTTGTTGTTCCTTTTGAGTACTCGCTAATAGGTAGGAGGCTTGGTTAAATGTGGATAATTCATACACTTTTTTGTGTGTAACTTGAGCGTGATCTAATGAAATGTAGTGTTTTACACCATAGCTTCTACCTAACCTTACACTCTTTCCATATTGTATGTGAATAATGTATTTTTTTTCTTAGGCTCCTTACATCATTGGAAGTGTATGACGACACTAAGAGAACACTAAGAATGGCATATGAAGGTGTGCTGGAACATATGATTCAATGATAACATGAAGAGCATACTCAGTGTACTCATTTGAATCATAAGTCCCAGCACACCTTTCCGTTTATTACATGGTCAGAACCTCTACTTAGACAGATCCTTAGTATGTGGGCCTAGTCTATGTGGTGCCTTCGCTTGTTTTTCATAAATACACAATATGAGTGCTTTAGATGTTCTATTTGTCATAAGGAACCTTGATTTTGTCTTTTAAAAACAATTCATCTCTGAGTGAGGAATTCACTACATGGAGTTATCGTAACACATGAGAAATTATTGTCAAATATGCCAGGAATACATTTATGAAATGGGCAATTCATGTTCTTAGTGATTGCAAAAAAAACGCGTGCTCATCTTACATTGAATTATAAGTAAATATAATGTTTTACATGTGGCGTTTCCTACTTTAAAAACAAATCTGTTTTAAAACTTATCACCATGTTGGGCCAACCATTCAGTTTCTATGAAGCATTCTCATTTTATAATTGATAATATTTTTTTGCAGCTTAATTTTTTTTTCTTTGCTTTATGGAGGAAACTACATGTACCTATCTTGAGGACATATTCATGTACTCATATTTTTTTCCATCAATACATCTTGAAAAAAATTACTACATGCTCTAGGAATCTCTTTCTTGCCCTCATTATGTGGATTGCCCGCTTACACTATGGAATGTGGAACTATTTTTGTATGGTCCATTAGAATAATTATACAAGTCATACTTCACGATTGACCACTCGCACATTATCATCTTCCTAAATAGTTTGTCCGTTGTAAAACCCTAGTACTTACAAGATGGTTTAGAGAGAAAATCCAGTGTACAAGGATAGTATATATGGCGAGTGCTCTCAAAATGAATGGAGAAGTGCATTTATCATGCACTTACTATGCGGCCAATGAAAAAAGTAATGATGTTTTACGTCATTTAGATGTCTCTTCTTCCACAACATATCCTAGTGCTTGTGATACAACATAGCCTAGGAGGTACAAACCTAGATTATGTGAATTTGGAAACTTGGCTTCCCTGTTATGAGAGGTTGTTGAGCCAACGATAGCGACATTGATGTTTGTCATGCAAGAATGATGAAACTTGGGCATGTTTGAACCATTTCCTTACCAATTGGACGTCTTCTAGAATTTCAACATGGAATCTTGAGAAAGAATGGGTTTTCAATGAGAGAATTCAATGCATTTGTTGAGTGTCAATAATGGAAAGAAGCTAATCCTGATAAGTGGATTCAATATGAAAGTTTAGAAGCTGACTTTCAGATAGCGGAAGTCCGACAATGACAACCCTTCAAAGCAAAACATAGATTTCCTAAGATACTGCATACATCTCTTGAATTAGGATATGTAGACAATTTCTTGTTCGATCTTTATTAAAGATGATGCTCACAAGGCTATCCAACATGGTAAGCATTGACGACGCAACGGTGTCCTTAGAACTCATAAGTGCGGCATATGATGAATTTGATGCTTATGTTGCTTGTGGTGGACCAAGTTAATTTGTCTATTCTTGAATGAAAATCACAAAAAACATGTTTTTGACTATTACTTCGAAGAATACAAACTTTCAAGTCTCTCAAGCTCATTAAAAACTGCACCAGTGGATGAGAAAAATGTACTTTGAAATGAGCCTCTATGTCAACATCAATGTAGAGTATACTTGGCAAACATTGATTAGCCTACAACATATTAGGTCAAATCAATACTTATGTTTCTCTTGACTTGCGTCTACATGTCCAACAAGAGTTGTGGCTATCAAGGTCGTCAAATTTGATATTTTATTTCCAAACAAGAATACCAAGAAAACACGACTTCATAACTATTGACACTCGAGGATTATGATTGACCATGGCACTTCTTGTCTTTCTCTACTCCCTTTTCATTATTTACTTATCATGAAATTCATGGCATGCTTATTTGAGAATTGATCACAAAAATATGGGTAAAAAGTTACAAACCAAAGAAAACATTGAATGTAAACATCTATACATTTAGTGTGTGATAGGTGAACATTTCCACTTACACCGAGTGCAGTGGCCGATATACACTTTACCTCACAGTAGGGAGGGTCATAAGGACCTATACTAGACATGAACTAGCAATAGAACCACTGACATTCATTTTTTGTATTGGCCATTTATGATGTGCATATGCCAAATTCGAGTTTAGAATGTATCGTACATAGGTCAGCTTGATAGAAAACTGTGACGCTCGTCCTTGATGTGCCTGCCTACACCCGATCTAACTTGTGATTGCTTGCCTCTCCCAACCCACTAGCTGCCTCCACCCCCTCTTCTATGATTGAGGCCTCCTCGCTTTCACTGGCCCTGCTTTCTCTACATAGTCTTCTTACTCCCATCTTCATGCATATCCTCCCTTTCTGTGAAACCTTGTCCACCATGTAAAGCCCGCAAGCCCCGTCCATTGTCCATGGTTATGGCCAATGTTGGATTTGAATCCACTCTTGGTAGGAGAATCCTTGCGTTCTCTTCTCCCTCTCTCTCCAATTGAATCTCTTTGTCTTTACTCTCTTTCTCCCCCGCCTCCGCTCTCGGTTCTCCTCCCATTCCCCCTCCATCTCTTCCCATCATTTCCATCCTTTTCATTTCCTCGACACTTTATCTGCTTGCTCTAGCCGCTAGCCCTTTGCTCCCTACAATCTCACCACTCTCTTGAATGCTATCATCCCTAGCATTGGGGACCTTCTCGCTCGTTTCTTCTCCTATATCCTCCTTTTCCACACTTATGCTCCCCACGGACGATTGCACGGCATCTCCTCAATCTCTGGTCTCCATGGGCCCTGCCGTTGGTCCCCTAACTGTCTTTCTCACTGTCATCATAACCTCCTTCTCATCTACCCCCTCCATAATCTCCACATCATCCCATTGTGTTTTGCATTTCCCCACCAATTTTTCCACTTGATCCTTCAACCCTTGACTCATATGGTGAGTTCTCTTTGTCAACCTTTAGTGCACCGTCAGGGCCCCCACTCATTCTCCTAGTCCTCTCTGGTGCTGATCCAACGCTCCTAGTTTGGCCTCGCACAAGGTATCACATCCCCTCATGACATCCCATAGTGTTTGCTTGTCCTCCCGCCACTCATGCTTTCTTTCCCTAGCCTGACCTACGACTACTCACTGCACCTCTCACGTGGTCTTGTATAATTCTTGCATGTGTGAGTGTAACATAGCTTGCGCAAGTTGGAATCACTTCAGATTCACTACAGAGCATTTGTCAAGCTTTGAAGGTTGGTGAAGTGGCTACCCGTTACCTCGTCGTGGCCGAGGAACAACCTTTGAATTCTGGCTCTTTTGTCCTCCTCCATCGTCTTGCATGCCGAGACCACCTCCTCCTATAGGGTATGGGCCATCTCCATCCACCCTTGAAGATCNATTGATTAGCCTACAACATATTAGGTCAAATCAATACTTATGTTTCTCTTGACTTGCGTCTACATGTCCAACAAGAGTTGTGGCTATCAAGGTCGTCAAATGTGATGTTTTATCTCCAAACAAGAATACCAAGAAAACACGACTTCATAACTATTGACACTCGAGGATTATGATTGACCATGGCACTTCTTGTCTTTCTCTACTCCCTTTTCATTATTTACTTATCATGAAATTCATGGCATGCTTATTTGAGAATTGATCACAAAAATATGGGTAAAAAGTTACAAACCAAAGAAAACATTGAATGTAAACATCTATACATTTAGTGTGCGATAGGTGAACATTTCCACTTACATCGAGTGCAGTGGCCGATATACACTTTACCTCACAGTAGGGAGGGTCATAAGGACCTATACTAGACATGAACTAGCAATAGAACCACTGACATTCATTTTTTGTATTGGCCATTTATGATGTGCATATGCCAAATTCGAGTTTAGAATGTATCGTACATAGGTCAGCTTGATAGAAAACTGTGACGCTCGTCCTTCATGTGCCTGCCTACACCCGATCTAACTTGTGATTGCTTGCCTCTCCCAACCCACTAGCTGCCTCCACCCCCTCTTCTATGATTGAGGCCTCCTCGCTTTCCCTGGCCCTGCTTTCTCTACATAGTCTTCTTACTCCCATCTTCATGCATATCCTCCCTTTCTGTGAAAACTTGTCCACCATGTAAAGCCCGCAAGCCCCGTCCATTGTCCATGGTTATGGCCAATGTTGGATTTGAATCCACTCTTGGCAGGAGAATCCTTGCGTTCTCTTCTCCCTCTCTCTCCAATTGAATCTCTTTGTCTTTACTCTCTTTCTCCCCCACCTCCGCTCTCGGTTCTCCTCCCATTCCCCCTCCATCTCTTCCCATCATTTCCATCCTTTTCATTATCCTCGACACTTTATCTGCTTGCTCTAGCCGCTAGCCCTTTGCTCCCTACAATCTCACCACTCTCTTGAATGCTATCATCCCTAGCATTGGGGACCTTCTCGCTCGTTTCTTCTCCTATATCCTCCTTTTCCACACTTATGCTCCCCACGGACGATTGCACGGCATCTCCTGAATCTCTGGTCTCCATGGGCCCTGCCGTTGGTCCCCTAACTGTCTTTCTCACTATCATCATAACCTCCTTCTCATCTACCCCCTCCATAATCTCCACATCATCCCATTGTGTTTTGCATTTCCCCACCAATTTTTCCACTTGATCCTTCAACCCTTGACTCATATGGTGAGTTCTCTTCGTCAACCTTTAGTGCACCGTCAGGGCCCCCACACATTCTCCTAGTCCTCTCTGGTGCTGATCCAACGCTCCTAGTTTGGCCTCGCACAAGGTATCACATCCCCTCATGACATCCCATAGTGTTTGCTTGTCCTCCCGCCACTCATGCTTTCTTTCCCTAACCTGACCTACGACTACTCACTGCACCTCTCTTGTGGTCTTGTATAATTCTTGCATGTGTGAGTGTAACATAGCTTGCGCAAGTTGGAATCACTTCAGATTCACTACAGAGCATTTGTCAAGCTTTGAAGGTTGGTGAAGTGGCTACCCGTTACCTCGTCGTGGCCGAGGAACAACCTTTGAATTCTGGCTCTTTTGTCCTCCTCCATCGTCTTGCATGCCGAGACCACCTCCTCCTATAGGGTATGGGCCATCTCCATCCACCCTTGAAGATCGCGATGACCCTCTTGTTGGTTTGCGTTTTTCAGTCTCCCATCTCCCATTGCCCCTCGACCCATGTTAGTGCCACCTGCTTCCTCTCATCCTCATCCATCTCCTTTGGTATCCTCCTGACGGCTCTCGCTCCTCTCTCTTTCTTCTTATCCACTCGTCTCCTTGTCTTTCCCATCTCCCTCTCTGCTTTCAAGCGGTTGTCGTTCACCGTGGTCACGCCATTTGTGTTACAAATTTGACGCTTCCTATTCATGGTTGGTGCCTTGTTGCTTTTGGTCCTCCTTGCTACGACCTCCACCCCTTTGTCCTCCTCTTTGTGCCTACCCCTCGTTGCCTTTTCTTGGTCAGTCTCCATACTTGCCGTGGGATCATATGCTCCCTCCCCACTCTCCTTCTGTGGCCCTTGCCTCCCTTCTGCATTTTTTGGTGACGCTTATTGTTGCGCCTTGTTGACCACCCACCATCTTGCCCTTTCCTATACCACTAATAGAATCTCCATCTCTACCTTCTCCGAGCTTTGTGGCCCTTTTACAGCCGTCTTAGATTTGCTACATGCTGGTCAGTGGTGGTTTGGGTTGCTCACACTTCGTAAACTCAACGGTAGAGTATTCCGCCAGTAGGGTTGTGGATGGTTAGAGAAGGGTGTCTTCCGACGATGGCTTTGGCAATGCGGGGAGGATTATTAGGGTTACCTGAAATAGATTGGTCTGCTTCAGGCTCTTTCTTTGTTCTTTGTGTAAGTATTCTGGTCCATGGTGGTGTTGTGTTTGGTGTTGACGGATGCCCAGGGTAGTATAGAAATGTCCATCTTGGATGTTTCAACAAAACAAACCCCGAGTGGGTGCTTTGAAAATTCCATTCGCCCCAAGTTGCGATGAAAAGGGTCCCTTCTAGCGAAAGCAAGAGGGGCCTCCCCCCCTTTGGTCACCAAGCCTAACGATGGACGGCCCTAAGGGATCACCTCGTGGGCCGTCGATGGGCACAATTGCCCCCTCTTCGGCGATCGGCCCCTCTCCCATCGGCACCCGCTTGGGGGCTCACAGTTGAGCCATGCTCCTCCCGGCTGTCCTTTGCTTGCAAACCCCAAAGCTAACTTAGTGGTTGCCATCTCCTGCCCCTCCTCTCTCCTTATGCAAAGTCAAAATCCCCCCTCCCCCCACATTTGAGGGATTGGGGTTACAAGCAAAGGGAGAGAGGGTGGAAGAGAATCTCCCCTCACTATTGCGTGCTGCATGATGCTACAGAGTTGGCACATGGAAGCCGTTAGCCCATCATGGCATGATCCAAACCCCATAGGCTTGGCTTGCCCCGCCCTCCTTATCCTCGTTTCTCCCAAATCTCGCTACGTGGCAAGGCGAGAGTGGGTTCGTTGGAAAGCCCTCATCCATGGAAATCTAACGGGCCCAGTCTTCACACAAACTAAGAACCATTGAGGCAGAGAGGGCCCACCACTGCCCGGTAGGATTGCTGACGTAAGCAGTCTGCAGGGTTTTCTTACTACTTGCTCCCTCTTTGGACTATGTGGTGGGACTAGAATGAGCCCGGTGTGGATCCCTATCCAAGGACTACCCATTGGTACCCTTAGTGCTCGAATTTATGTAATACGATGTCCAAGCGGTGTGGGTAATGTGGACACGTAAGTGGCATGGCGTGTGCAATCGATGAGGTATGCCACATGGCAAAAACTGGTTTGTCGGGATCACAAAGGCCTACTGATGTGGCAAGCACACTCTGAAGTCACCCAAATACGTGGGCTTTCTGGGACCACCCCCTTTGGAAACTCATTTGAGAGCCCCTTGCAACGTCGCCGCCTGCAAGTCTGTTGTCACAGAGATAGATAGAAAGGTAGATGGATAGATAGATGGATTAATCTTGTTTTAAGAACTGTGAGCATAACATGTGGCATAGCAAGTTCCCAGTTCTGAAAAGGAGTGTAATCAACAGAAAGTATATCCACAAAAATACAAGAACACAAGGATAGTCTATAACATAGACCCGAACTCCGAAGTGCCAACCTGATAACCTGATCGTGCCAAACTACCCTTGCTCCACAAACCACAAGCTCACCACAAATGTTCTCTCTGTTGAGATTCGCGGAAGGTTGATGATTGAATCTGACTGAAATCTAGAAGGGAAAGGCGTGAACGGAAAGAACTACAATATCTGTAGGAATTTTGCGATCACTTGAAGAAGCACATGGAGAGGTCCCTGAACAAGCTGTAGGGACGTAGGCACAAGAATAGACTTGTGGACCCACAGGGCGCCCGCCATGGATGCCTTGAGACCAAGTCTGGAAAACTAGACCTGGAATAGACTGCTTGCAGGGGCACTAGCTTGCACTGAAGAAGGCACAGGCCGTTGTAGGAGGTGCATCCTTAGGCACAGGCTTGCAGTGTCAGAGATTGAGGCTTGCATAGGCAGACTTTGGAGTACATGTGAAGGAATCTGAAGGCACTTCATGATGCATGAAGGCATAATGGACTCAATGGATTGGGCCCCTTAAGTAGTCCTGGGACAGCCTCCTTGGAAGCTCATGCCTTGGAGGTTGTAAGTAGTTGCATAACCACCTGGGTGGTCGCATAACCACCTGGGTGGTTGCATAACCACCCAGGACAGCTGACGAGTCACCTGGAAGATGAATGGTCATTGGAAGCTGAAGGGGCACTAGCAGTTGAAGAGCCACTAGAGTTTGAAGATGGACTGGTGGTTGAAGGGGCACCAAGAGGTTGTAGGAGGTTGTAGTAGGAGGTTTACCAACTACCCTTCATCTGAAAACTTGAAAGGTCACAGCCTCTAAAGGCCTCCAAGTCCTCCAAGTCCTTAGATGCTGTCAAAAAGAGAGGCGAGGACACTCGCCTCCCTTTTTGGAGGAGGTGAATTTCCCATCCCTCCAAAGTAGATGAAATGCACCACAAGATGAATTTTGGCCAAATCCGGCCATCAAGACTGGGAAAATCACAACACCCCCTTTCAGTTGATGATGGCCGGTGTTGTAAAAGGTCCATGTAGAAGTCGCAGGAGGGTCTTTGATTTGAAGGCGCATGATGTAGTAGTTTTGTAGAGATGAGGATACTTATGCAAAGGTTGTTGCAGAAGTGGCGTTGTGTGTGTCTAAACTTGGATGAATCGCAGATGGTGATTTGCTGAAACGATATGAATGGGGTCGTATGGAGAAATTTTTTCTTCTCTAAATTCGAGCTGGCGATTTGCCCTATCGCAGCCAGTTTGTGGCCACAAAAATTGCGAGCACAAACTGGCTCGATTGNAACGACTGGTCGACTAGTCGCAGACAAGCAGGCGGTCGAGCGGGGCCGTCTATCCCCGGCTGACGGCAAGTCGACGATTGCTCGCAACCACCGGATGAGGTGCGATCGAGCTGGGGAGGTTTGTGCAAACTGCCCCGTAGACCAGGAAAGACGAAGACCGCGACGCTTCGAGATTTTGTTCCCGTAATGCTGCAGTTGTTGGGGAGCTTTACAGAAACACCCTTGTTGCTGGAGAAGAATCTAGAAAGTCACCATGAAATAAGCAAAAACTGTTTGTTGCTGTTTTTCAGGCCTTTTTTTGCAGGATGGAGGTCGATGTTGTCAATAACCTCTAAGACAGAGGTTGTGGAGGTTCCCACTTCCTCTCAAGGAGCACCTAGAGGCTCAGTTGAAGTCCTCCAAGCCCACTTTAAAAGCCAAGGATTCTGGAATGTTAAAGCCATCACTCAGAAGTGTGGCCTTTAGGCTTGTGAGTGCTAAAATTTGAAGAAACAATATTCTCTTGCTGACGCCTTGTGGAGATGGAGTGCTCCTTGTCCTTTGATGTGAGGTCGAGTGATTTCACGGCCGAGGAGAACATTTTTCAGGATGTCAAGATCAACAAAAATCTGCCATCAGCTACAATGACACAAGGAACACCTCCGGAGGCACTACCCACGGATGATTTTACAATGTCAAATTTTGTCAACGTGGATTTTGACGATGACTGCTGGAGGCCTGTTGCTGTGGACGCTTCAAGTGAGGTAAATATTTTCATGCTTTGTCGTTCACTTCCCGTGCTTCGAGAAGGGGCACCGATGGAGCAAGCAGCCGAGGTGGTGCCTGTGAACGTGGGAAAAATGGATTCATCAACTCCTATTCTACCAATGGGTGGAACTGAAGTGGAGCCTTTACGCGAGTTTCTAGCCATGGATGCTCCTACTCTGCGACAAGGCGAGAGAAGAGGAAGGCGTCGTTCGTTGGCTTCATTATACAAAGACAGTGCTACAACAAGCGATTGCTACAGCACTACCGTAAGGTCTTGGATCTTTGGAAGGAATCCCTGTCTTCGAGGGGAACGACTTCCGGCTTTGGAGATGGCATATCGAACTGGCGATGAAAGTGCACGAATGCGTCAATCTTCTGAAAGGAGAGGAGTAGGTTCCCGCGGAGGGCTCAACGGAGCACGAGACATGGACTGAAAAAAAAACATTGTCATTTCACTCCTGAGCAATGTAGTGGGCAAGAAGTATGTTCCCGTCATTGGGGGGTTCACACTGGCTTTGGATGCTTATGCTAAGCTCAAGCGTGTGCACCAATACAACTTCCTCGCAAACAGATCATTCATCCTACAATGGCTGATTAGCATGCGGGTTGATGAGGGGGAATCAATCCCCAATTTCCAACAGGAGTTTGAAAGACTCCTTGGTGAGGCTCGCCAGATGAACTGTGACCTTGAAAAAAACATGCAAGCCATGATCCTCCTCATGGCGCTACCGGAGATCTGGAGCCCAATGATCACCGTCATTGGCGGTTGAAAGGAGGATGACCTAACGTACACGACTGTGTCTGAGTACGCACGAAACGAGGCCATGCGCCATAGCAGAAGTGAGGCTAGCTTTTTGGCCTATCCCACTCGCTCTGGTGGCCGCTGGAGCAAAAGGTCAGCCTATGGTTGGAAAAGCAGTAGCAGAAGTGGTGGCGACGGAGGCAACAATGGTGGCAAGGCTCCCAAGCGATAGGGCAACTGCCGCAACTCCGGCAAACCTGGGCACTGGACAAGAGAGTGCAGGTCACCGAAGAAGGGAGACAGCGGAAGCTGTGGGAACAAAGGCAGTAGAAAGGGTGGCAAAGAAGCCACCAACATGATGGCGCAAAGCACGCCCCCAACAAAGCACGCAGCGCTGCTCAGGCCAGGAGCCTTTGGGCTCGACTCCGGCACTGATCACCACTCTAGCAACGACAAGGCTGGATTCATCTCCATCGCCCCCACCGATCGGCGTTTTAGATGTGCAAACGGCAACACTGTGAATGCAAATGGTGTTGGAGACAAGCTGGTGAGCATCAATCTTAACAGTTCGGAGAAGGATCTGCGGCTGCGTAACGTATTCTACATGCCCTACTTCGTAGCAAACCTCCTGTCCGTGAAAAAAATCACGCACAATGACATGATAGTAGTCTTCACGCAGAAGAAGGCGGTCATTGCCAGGAACGAGGACATCAAGGTTCTCTCTCGCCAACAAAGATCTCGTGGCACAGGTTCCACGGGTTGACGGGGTCTACAAACTGCAGACAACCACAACAAAAAGCTTTGAAGAAGATGGTCATGTAAGTGCGGTAGAGGCACTGGTCTCGGCACCAACTTAGGAAAACACACCATTGGAAACTGAGAAGGCATCCTCTGCCGCAAAGGATGAAGACGATGAGCTTTGGCATAGACGCTTTGGGCACGTTGCAGACAGCACACTCCAAGTCATCCAGCAACAGCAGTTAGTTTGCGGCACGAATGGGTGCAAGATGAATGCGGCTGGGTGTGGTAGCCTATGTGAACCTTGCCTCCAAGGCAAGGCCAAGCGAATGCACTTCGAGCGTAACGGTCACCGTGCAAAAGCAGCCCTAAACCTGATTGACACCGACATGAGTGGACCCTTTCGCACAGCATCAAACAGTGGTAGCACGTATTTTCTGACCTTCATCAACGACCATAGCCGCAAGGCGTGGATCTACTTCCTCAAAACCAAGGGAGAGGTGAGAGTGATGTTGTAGGATTTTTTCGCCATGGTGGAGCGGCAGATTGGAAAGAAATTCAAGGCAATGCGAAGCGTCAATGGCGGAGATTATGAGGTATGCAAGGGCTGGTTGCCGCAACATGGGATCAATCACCAGCCCACAATGCCCTACACGCCGCAAAGCAATGGTGTGGCCAAACAGATGAATCAGACCATCCTCGGTATGGTGCTTAGCATCCTCTTTGATGTAAAACTTCCACCGCGGTTCTGGGCGAAAGCGGCAAGAACGGCATGCTATCCCGTCAACCTGACTCCTGCGATTGCTATAGGCAGGCGCGGAAAGAAAAAAGGCAAGCAACAGATGAAGCCAGAAGAAGTATGGTCAGGGAAGAGTCCGGACGCATCACACCTGAAAGTCTTCAGCTGCACTACATGGGCAAAGGTCTAGGCGGGTGAGGGTGGTGGCAAGCTGGATGCAAGAGCGCAAAATTACGTTATGGTGGGCTATGAGACGACCCAAAAGACCTACTGCTTGTCGGACCTGGCAGGAAGAAGACTCATCACCAGCCTCGACATAACATTTGACGAGAGGAAACCAGGCAAGGAAGAGATGCTTGATTCCACGCAAGCTCCAAAACAGGGAGAGTGGTTGGTGCTGCTAGATTCAGGAGATCAAGCTCCCGAAAACTGGCAAGTGGTGCCAGTGCGACAGACTATGAAGAAGAGTGGTGTGGCAGGGAGAGCGGCTCCGCAGGCTGATGCAGCGACAGCTCCGACACAAAGTTGGAGACGTCCGAAGCCTTTGAGACCAGCTCGGAGGCCAATGGCTATTCACAAGGGGAAAACTTAACTTTAGGGCAGCCTGCAGCACAAGAGCAACAGTAAAGCAAAGACCCACCAGCAATGCAGTGTTGCAGCATAGAATAGAGAAGAAAACTCCAAAGTACGACACTGACAGCGGAAGCTGGACTGGACTGAGCTGGTCTTGTTTGGCTCAGGGAGAGCCACTCACTGTGGCTGAGGCGTTGGCAAGGCCCGATGCAGCTAAGTGGAAGAAGGCATTGGACAGCGAGCTCGTGTCCATTGAAGAAAATGGCACATGGGTGCGAGTGGACAGACTCGCTAGCGCCCACGTGGTGGGCTTAAAGTGGGTGCTCAGGCTGAAGCGGGAGCAAGATGATAGCATTGACAAGTAAAAGGCAAGGGTTGTGGCAAAGTGATTCTTACAATGCGTAGGGTCTGAGTATGATGAGACCTTTGCACCGGTCGTCACGTTTGCCTCCATCAAGTCCCTGCTGGCTGTCGCAGTCACCAAGGACCTTGAGATCCACCAGATGGATGTGAAGAAAGCTTTCTTTTACGAGAAGCTTGACAAGGAGGTGCTAATGGAGGTACCGGAATGTGTCAAAGCAGCCGAGGGTAAGGTATGCAAGACGGTGAAGGCGTTGTACGGGATGAAACAGGCACCCCAGATCTGGTACAAGGAAATGGACAGTTTCATGGCTGAGCTCTCCTTTGCGCACTGCAAGAACGATCCTAGTGTCTATGTGCGGGAGGATGAGTGTGGCTTTCTGCTTGTAGCATTGTATGTCGATGACCTGATTGTGTGCTCTTCCTCTCATGAGGCCCTTGCGGACCTCTAGAAGCAGCAGAGTAATAGATTCAAGATGAAAGACATGGGTCCTCTCGAGTACTACCTCGGGATTGCTTTCCACCGCAACAGCAAAGCAGGCACCATTGAGCTCAACCAGACCAAGTACATCGTGGACGTCTTAAAGCACTATAACATGGAGGACTGCAAAGCTGTCAGCACCCCCATGCCTTCCGACTGCAAGCTCTCGTCCACCATGTCACCAAGCAACGAGGCAGACCAGCGGGAGATGCAAAACATTCCGTACCAGTCCGCTGTTGGGAGCCTCATGCATGCGATGGTGGGGACGCAACCTGATATTGTCTATGTGGTGGGCCAAGTGAGCAGGTTTGTGGCCAACCCTCGGCCAGAATACTAGCAAGCCGTGAAGCANCACTCTCCGAAGTGTGCAAAGAAACACAGTGGCTTTGTAGTTTTCTTGATGAGATCAAGGGAACACAAGAGGAAGCAACGGTCATCCGCATTGAAAACTAGAGTGCCATTGCTATGGCAGAGGACGACATGATCTCCCAGCATACAAAGCACATCAAAATTTGGTACCACTACTCACGTGACCTTGTTTCCAAGGGTTTTGTGGAACTTGAGCACGTCGCAACCAAGAAAATGCTTGCGGACGTCTTGAAAAAACCACTAGACAGCGACTTACATGTTGCAGGCACTCAAGGAATCGGCATGGTGATGTAGGAGATGAGAACTAAAGACCATGACAGCTGACGTGCACAAACAAAACACAGGTTCATGCAGAAGAAAACTACTACAGCAGGTGGCTTGAGGTGCAAGGGAGAGATTGTTGTTCATTTATGCCCCATGGCCACTGCTATGGATTACTGGATAGGTTGGGCATGCATTCCTCCCTTGGAGTAAGTTCCTCAAACCGTTTTTGTGGTGCAAGTCCAAGCGAGACACCAGAAGTGTAGCGCAACGGATAGGATGTCGGATTTAGGGACAACAGGTCTTGCGATCGAGCCTTGATGTGCGCAGGAAGGATTTTGACCTTCCTATAAAGGGGAAGTTACTTAGACAGTTCTACATGCATGAGGAGGATGTGCCACTTGGCGGTCAGTGGATGCGCCAATTTGCGAGCTGGTAAGGTGGTGTGGAGTGGCCACCCCAAAAGTGCCACTACCCACACACCTCATAAGCCAGGCCTAGGACTATAAGTACCAGACTTATTCTTCATTATAA
>SZWC01022599.1:6517-33055 GCA_023375785.1 Penium margaritaceum
GCACACACACACACACACACACACACACACACATCCTCGCATTCTGTATTTGCCAATGTTGTTATGTCAGTCCTGATGACCTCTAGACTTGACGCCACTCACACGCAGGCAGACTACAATGGTCGACAGCTACTTTGATGGTCTCAGCCTCATTTTCCACATCCTTATGTTCACACAGGATTTTCTTCAGTGGCCAGTTCACAAGAGCTCATTTTTCAGAAGCATCACTTTTGATGACCGATGCTCTTTTTTGGCTTAGAGCTTGTTTTTCTACTTTTGCTACTTCTTTCGGTTTGTCATTAGGCAACCTGAGTGACCCGTACTGTTTTCAGGATCTGTCCGGTTCCTGTTTGGTAGCTCGAAGATGCTTTCCTGGACTTTCCCATAGGCACCCTGTTGCGCAGTTTTCACGTAGGCTGGCCTGATTGAGGGTGGAGAGGACATCCCTCTCTCTCGCTCATTGCTCAGTCTAACTCTTATGTTTCTAAGCGTTTCTCCGTCGTCTCTTCATCTTTTCAGCCACCGTCTGCAACGTTGTGTTCTAGACTACGTACCATCACAATTATTCTCTTGTACAAACTACTTAGAAACATTTCAACTCAGTAGTGCTATAACGGCCACCGACGACACTTCCGGCAAAGTTCCAAAGAAACGTTGTTTAGGCGGTATCTCCTTTCCCACAGCCAGGTGGTCGTGCTCCACCATGGGTCGCGGCATGTTCTCACTGCGCGCAATGCGCGGGCAAGGTGCAGGCTGGCCAATAACATCGTAACTTGCTCCTCATTGTGTGTCCCTCTTAACCATTGGGATGGTGTCGTAATGCATCTGTTGTTTGGGTCAATAGATCAGTCATGTCCATAGTAAAAAATGATAAGACGGCGGTGTCCATGATCGAAAACGATATGTCAGCGGTGTCGATAGTCAGAAGCAAAATGACACCAGTGCCCATTGTCATAAACAAAATGACAACTTTGCCCTCGATTAGTGTCCGTCATGGGCACAGCTGACATATGTTTCATGTTTTCAACAGATTTGAGATGGATTTAATCATCGGTCATAAGAGGACTTGCTAGTGCATCGTTGGCGGACGTACACGTAATATGAAAGGCAATTCACTTGGTTCGATAGGGTTTGGACGCCAATTTCAAGGGGGTATGGCATTTGATATTGCAAGGAATTCAGCTCGTAGCTACGCGCTGCACACCACATGGCTGATTGCGTCACCCAATCGATGTGATTCAGGGATCTTGGAAGTTTACAGGCTTGCAGATTTGTTGGCCTGGAACTCGTCCATGTCTTTGCATGGATTCTTTTATGATTTGACAGCCTGTCTCATTGCAAATAGTGACGGTTTCCGAAGTTGTAATGTACCTCCCGTGATGTACGGCCACCATGTGAGTCCATCGGCTGCTCTCATACTTGCGGTGGAAAAGTATGTTTTTTGCAACGAGGAATGCGCGTCGTGGGGGGTTCTGGCCTTGCTCGCCATTGTGGTGTTGCTCACCGTCGATGATCCCGCACCCCTTCACGGGGCCGTGGTTGAACGCACATGGGAGAAAGAATGGGGGTATCCAAGATATTTTGTGCCATTCTTTTGCACGAGTTGCCCATGTTTTCTCCAAATGGCAGGGGACATGTAACGGATACCTGTTGGAGCTGTCACATCATCCTGGTCTCCATCCAATGAGAGTGACGACGAGGTGAAAGATGATGAACCATGCTTGACGCCGCTATCTCCTCCTCACAAAGACAACAATTCTCCACAAACTGCAATCAATTATGCTCCATGCTCTGCATTTGAGGCTCCCCTCAGGATGTCGCGTCTAATCGGTCGAGTGCAGTCGAGCAAGGGCCCGTCCATTGCATCTGACGATGAGGCCAAGGTAGCCGACTCCAAGACCAAGGCAGCCGACGCCAAGATCAAGGCAGCCGACGCCAAGGCAAAGGCTGCCTCTCCCAAATTTGCCAAGCTGACCCCAGAATCTACAACCTTGAAGAAGCGGAAGGCCACAGTTGACTTCTCTGGTGGCTCATCCTTTGAGACCATGGCAGCGTGCAAAGCTGCGGTGGAAGAGTACGCAGTTGACAACCGCATGTTGTTGAGGTGGCTGAAGAGCAACCGCATGCGCTTTGTGGTGCGCTGCAAGGAGTACATCACCAATTAATGTCAGTGGATCATTTGTGCATCGTTCAGTAAGTGGTCCGGTTCCCTCAACATCACTTTGTTCACAAACGGCCACCTCTGTGACCCCGTGTTAGCAGGGATGACCCAGTGCACTCCACGCGGTGGGTTGCATGACACATCCAAAGCACCCTCACAAAGGACCTGTCGGCAACACCAAAGGCACTGTAGGCAGTCATCACAAAGGTCGGAGAGAAAGTGGTGTACACCACATGTACTATGCCAGGAAGGTCTCCCTGGAGAAGATGTACTGCAAGAAAGATGACTCTTGGAGCATGTTCCCTGGATACATGGATGAGGTCCGTTTCAATTTTGTTTTTGCATGTTTTCATGGTCTTTCACTGTGCCTCTTTTCTGTTTCCACACCCCAAAAAATTGTGACACCAGCTCTTTCATGCAGCTCATGAACGTGCACCATCTGGCCATTGCAAAGGTCGAGAAGGAACTCGTCACTTCCGCGTTTGACCGGTTGTTTATCATACCGGGTGTCTTTCACAAAGGTTTTGAGCACACTTGGTGTGTGCTCATGATGGACGGGACCCACCTCGAGAATGGGCACAAGCAAGTGCTAATCATCATGCACTTTCTTAATACAAACAAAAATGCCATGCCTGTGGGCTACGACTTGGTGTCTCGAGAGGACGAGCGGGACTAGACGTGGACCTGCAAGCTTGTGTCAGAAGCACACCTAACCGCGGCACAGGCTGGAACAACAGTCATATCTGACCATGAAAAAGGCTTGGCGAACGCAGTGGAGGCCAAACTACTCGATGCGATGCACACCTACTGCACCCGGCACCTCATGAGGAGCGTGCAGTCCCGGTGCCAGGGTAAGTCGGGCACATTGTTCTAAAACCTGGCCCACATGACAATAGAAGAGGACTGGGATGGGATCATGTCCAATATGCGCCTTTCCGCACCAAGGGCCGTGGACTACCTGTTGGGTGGTACTGGGCAGCCAGGCATCCCCAAAGAACGCTAGAGCAGGCTTCACTCTCCTGTACCTCGTGGAGGACACACCACTAGCAACGCTATGGAGTCACTGAACGGTAAGCTTGTGCACCTCTGGAAAATGTACCTGTACTTCTACTTTGTGAATCTCCACGTCTTTGTGCAGAGGCTTTGGAACATCCGTCGCAAGATGGCACATGACGCGGAAGGCAATGTTGCAACGGTATTGCACCTGAAGGTGCACAACAACTGTGATTGCAACCGGGAGTACATCTTGGACGAAGATGGGGACGATATGGGACCTTGGACAAGTGGCACAAAAGTGAACACAGACTGTACTACACACGACGTGAACATCAACACCAAAGAGTGCTCGAGTGGAAGGTGGCATGAGTATTGGGTGCCATGCCCGCATGCCTGCAACCTCCTGCTCGAGAGTGCCCTCAACCTCGTGACGTACATGGACTTTGGCTACCTCAAAGTCGCCCCGTTCTCTGTGCCCAAGGTAAAGATTGTGTAGCCGGCTGGACCGAAGTGGCTCCAGCGGGACCCATGTCGCGGTCGTGGACGTCCAGCCACCATGAAATTGGAGAGGTATGCAAAGCTGAAGAAGTGACGCATCTTTGGACGATGTGGGAAGTAAGGCCACGTGCGTTGTATATGCAGTAACTTGGAGGCACAAACTCCTAAGCAGATGGCAGCCACACGCGTCACACAACTTGAGGCAGAGTGTCACATGAGGGTGTCATGCAGGTCAAACGTGGAGGCCATGGGTACTCCAGAGATGAGGCGTAGGATTCCCCCCTTGCAAAGGAGGAGGCACAGTCGGACGAGGAGGATGAGGAGGAGGTGGTGGTGGAGGAGGTTCAGATGGGCCATGCACCGTTAGAGTCTGAGGAGGAGAAGGAGGAGGGGGAGGAGGAGGAGGAGGAGGATGAAGGGGTTAACCACCATGATGAGGTAGTCGACCCCATCTCCGTCTCCAATGAGGATGAAGGGGTCGACCACCATGATGCTGAGCAGTGTAAGGAGGCATGGATGACTTTCCATGAGGAGGTCGATGACATCAACACTTCAGTAAGGATGTGGTGAGTTTATCTTGGTTGCCCATCTTCCAGTGTCTTCTTCTGCATTCCAGCAACTATATCATGATGTTAAGGCATGTTTCAAAAGCATGGTTCTAACTCATGTTTCCCCTTCTTGTTTGCTTCAATGTGTGCGCTTTGCAGAGCTCTCTCAAGAATAGCTCGTATGGAGAAGGTGCATGCCAGGTTGCAAGAGGCCCGAGTTGCACTCCTCCATTAGACTAGTTTCCCTTATGTGTGTAGTTGGTTTGGTAATGTTGTAAAACTCAACTTCTGTGATTGTTCAATTTCTCAACCATTCTCATGTGTTGAATAAAATCCAATTTCCATGTGCGTTGAAAATCATTGACCAAAATCAAAAAAATGCATGCAAAAGGAGTACTGACAAGCCCATTTCATTGTATTTTGATCAGATCTTGTTTGGTCTAAGCACTTGGACAAGGAAGTTCAAACATGACTGTATGTAACCCACTTGACTTGTCAGTGGTCTTCGTCTCGGGAGTGGGTGCAACATTGGTGTGTCAGACACACTATTCGTACTTGTGACAGCCAAAGACTACAAGATATGTGAGGATGTTCTAGTGTACCGTGGCATACCGTGATGAATGTCTAATGGATGGTCCTACAATTGAAGTAGAATCAGATGATGTGCACGAGGAAGACATTTTCTGCGATGAGGATGAAGAAATTTTCTGCAATGCATTTCTGTGTTCGGGATGGCAGGGATGTGGATGTGAGGTGTGTTGTGATTTGTGATGTTCCTATCAACCTCTCCAGTTTACTGTGACCACTCGGCCATGTCCATGCCCGTGCAGATCCCTGATGCAGACCCAGGTGCCACCAGTGTGTCGTCCGGCGGTGGACCACCAGGTTGGAGCTGACCAACGACCGCCCCAGAGTCCTGGACATTGTCTGGGACCTTCTACAACTTTTCCATGGCACGTAGGAGTACATCAGTGGACTGGCCGTGGGCCTGATTTACTTGTTTTTGCATCGTGTTTCCACCGCTTGATGCCGGATGCATGCATGTAACTAGTAGTAGTGTCTAGCTTGTGATTCTGCATGTTTAGGTTTGAACGGCGTAGCGTTCTGAATTGTCTACCTCGAGTTACAGCCTAAACAGTGGTTCTTGGCCAGTTTTAGGACAGGCCTTGCACTGCCGCGTGCGACACCCGCGGTGTGCCGCGACAGGTATATATGCCATGGACCTTTCATTTGTCATTTCTCTCTGCACATTCTATTAAAGCATTCCGACACTTTGCCTTGTGTCTCCTAGCCAAACTCTTGCTGTTCTGTGTACGACCTGTGACTGTCGTCACCGTCTGACCACTCACTGATGCCTAGTCAACGGCCGTGTTTCTAGGAAGCTTCCACGCATCTTCTCATGGTATCATAGCAGCGAGACCGTTCTCATTGAGCTACGCAGCAGAGACATAGCATAGCAATAGCAGCGAGTGTCACCATTACAGCTGATTTACAGGGACTTGTCACTCGACTACCGCTGATGCCACCCACCTTCAGCACTTGAGATTGCAGCAGAAACAATTGCTAGCAGCAGCAGGCGGCAACCACAACAGGTGGCAGCCGCTGGCAGTTGCTGGCATTGGCGCTAGCAGCAGCTGCAGCAGGCGACAGCGGGCAGCAGCAGCAACAACAAGCAACAAGCAGCGAGCTGTGGGCAGCGAGCAGCCAGCAGCAGTAGCAGGCAACAACGTGCAACAGAAGCATCATTGAGCAGTAGGAGCAGTAGCTAGCAACAGCAGTAGCAGCAGCACAGAAGAGCAGCAACACAGCAGTAGCACGCAGCAGTAGTAGCACGCAGCAACAGCAGCACCCAGCTGCAACAACACGCAACAGGAGCAGCCGCAGCAGCCGTAGGAATAGCTGTAGTGCGCGGCTGCTGCCACATCTATGCAAGCTGCTGTGCGGCTGTTGTTTCAGGCGCAGGCACAACAGTAGCAGCAGCCGAGCAAAAGCTGATACGGAGCTTCCGGGCAGCTTCTGCACAGGTTTTGCACGGTTGCTAGGGAGCAGTCGCCCAACAGCTGCGAGGGTTGTAAAAAAAAAAGGGAAAACGTGTCGACGTCAGCATCTTTCCTGCTGTCATCATCAGGTCCGTGCTGACATCAGCAATCCCTTGTTGATGTCAGCACTTGCCTTAGTCAATTTTTTGGGTCGGAAAGTCAAAAGTTGCCAGCATTTCAACTTCTCGAGAACCATTGCCTGTTTTGGAATCTGACCGGTTTGACATCCTGGTCCATAGTGAGTGTTGACATGGCTCCGACCGGTGACAAGAGCAAAGAACCTCCAGATCCCTCTTCCTCCTCCTTAGGGGTCATTAGTCCATGCTCGCAGGCTGTAAAGGACCGGCGGAGTTAGCAGGATGAGATACGTTGCCTATAGCAGCAATAGATTGATGCCATTCGTCTGCTGAATGAGCTTCTTTGTGGTCAGTCCACGGCCCCACAGCAGACTTTTGAGGGAGTCGGCGGTGTTGTACCTTCTGCAGAGCAGTCAGTATGTGCACCGGAGACAGCAGCAGGTCGCAACCCGCCACCTCTTGATCCTTGGGATGAGGACCCTGACATGCCCGGCATGGAGGATGACACTCAGGAGAGGGAGATTCGTGTGCTTCAAGAGTGTTTTCGCCAGCTTGAGTCAACTTCTCGGGCCCCACAGACATGTGGCATCCGATCGTTGCCTGCTCCCTATCGTGGTGACTTCCCTCATCCTTGTGTTCATCCCATCCCTCATCCTTCTCAGCCTCTGGTTGCTCTCCCTACAGAGCAACAACCCAAGGACTTTGAGACACCACCGCCACGCTATGTCAGCGAGGACGATTTTGACTACTAGGAGACTCTTTTCCAGGTTTCGGCTACTTCAGAGGGAGTCTGGCCCTACAATCACAATCCGTACCAGGTTACGGATCGCGCTCAGATGCTGACAGCGACCATTGTGATGCGGGGACTCCTTTGCCTTATGCCGTGCAAGTATGTCGTGGAATTTTGCCAGTTCCTTGGAGAGGCCAGCACAGGCACGGGTGCTGATCCACATTGGGGCTGAGACCTAGCTTTGTCTCTACTTGTTGTAGAGAAATACACAACCTGCGCGGCTCACATTCGCACCTTCCACTCCCTTTGTTAGGGACCTGTCGAGCCTGTTGCTAATTACTGGCGACGTGCCATGCACATCTACACGCGTCTGGGGGCCTCAAAAGGCACACAACTGTGGGAGCTTCACATGGGCCTCACGATCGGAGTTCACCTTGAACACACAAAAATCTTCCCTGGGTATAGCGACACCGTACTCGAGCCTTTCTCCACCTCCCTCCGGCTTCTTCCTTGGGTGCATTCACTTTTCCTCTAGGTGACTTCTGCCCGTGAGGCAGCCTTGGCCCATCAAGAGAGTCCCTTTGCTCTAGCGGTCATCGCATCGCCACCGACGTCCCTCTTGTAGTCTACTTCTCCATCCTCCGCCACATCCTCCTCTTCCCCTTCTACCCCAATTACCCCGACTTAGACGTAGGATGTGGCAGCAGCGGTACAAGGGAAGAAGGACAAGAAAAGGCGTGGTTTGGGCCAGTAGTACTTACAGAAGCAGTAGTCATCGGATGGTAGCAGTGCACGTACTGTTCACTGCTACAACTGTGGAGGTGCTCATCACTACACCAAGTGCCAGCAGCCGCTCGACTGGGCGTGGATCACTCGCGATCTTTAGGCTGCACACACACACGTCTATGTCGAGCAACACAACTTCTGGTCAAGCGGCAACCACGACCGCAACAGTGACGTCCTCCGGTCCTGATCCTGATGGAACTTGGATCATCCATTATGGTGCCACTCATCACATGACCTTTCGTCGTAATGACTTCGTTGGTCTCGGTCCTGTTACGTCTGTTTGCTCCGTTCGCACAGGCTCTGGTCAGTCACTGCCAGTCTAGGGTGTTGGGGTTGTGTGCTTCGATGGTCCGTCTAGACCCCTGTATCTTTCCAATGTGTTCTTTGTGCCTGACCTTGAGCTCAACTTGTTGTATGTGCGTGCTTGCACACAGATGGAACTCTCTGTGGAGCACACTGCAGATTCTGTGACTTTGACAGCTATCAATACTCACACCATTGTTCTGCGTGCCTCTGTTGTGGATGATCTATACCATGTCCTTTGGATTTCTTCCTCTTCTTGCTCCTCTTCTCCTTCTGCTCATGTGTTTGTCAATGGTGTCTTGTTTGCTGAGCACCAGTGACCGCTACATCATTGCCTGTGTCATGTGGCCTCCAACACTATGTCAAAGCTCATTCAGACACAACTCGCACTCGGCCTTGACGCGGCTTCTTTCAATAAGCCGCCCAAGACCCACTTTTTGCTCTGCGCTCAAGGTAAGATACATCGGTGCACCTATCTTGATTCACGTTGCCGAGGATTTTGCCCTTTCGAGTTGGTCCATTTGGACCTTCTTGGTCCTCTTCCTGTCGAGTCTTTTTCCGATTGAGGCCATTACGGCCTGACCCTGACTGATGACTTCACCTGGATGCGGTGGATCTACAGCCTATGCCAAAAGAGTGACGCTGTTCTCGCAGTTTTCCTCTGGCTAGTGATGGCTGAGCATCAGTCCTGCCACATGCTGCACACCTTCCGTTCAGGTCAAAGCGGCGAGTTTCTTGGCTAGATGGACAGTTTCTTTGCCGAGCACAAGGTTTCTCACCAGGTCTCCACTCCTATTACTCCTTAGCAGAATGGTGTCTCTGAGCGTTAGAACCGCACCATGGAGGATGCGGTTCACACTATGCGTTATGAGTGCTGTCTTCCAGAGTCCTTCGCTTTTAAAGGATTCGCTTACTTGACGTGGGTCTGGAACCGCGTTCCGCATAGTCCCCTTCCGGACCATGTACACGGTACGAGTGCTGGTTTGACCATCGTGTCGACCTATGTCACGCTTGTGCTTGGAAATCTGTGGCTTCTGTGTGGTACATCGAGAACCAGCAGGGGTCCAAGGTCTTTGCGGGGTCGCCTGTGTGCCTTTGTGGGCATCTCCATGCGGTTGAAGGCCTAGCATTTCTCGGACCCCGCACGTTGTCGCATAGTTGAGTCCCGCGACGCGCTCTTCTTTGAGTCTCTCACCTACCATGACCTGACCTCAATCATGTCGATGTCCGTCACGCACGTTCTTACGTGTGAGGTTTCTTGACGGATGGAGGATTCTAGGCCTGCGAGCACCTCTAGTCTGGCTGATGTGTCCTTTCAAGCACCCTCCACTTCTCGGTCTCTGGCTCTTGATGACCCAGCAATCATCTCTGTCAGCTTAGAGACTTCTCTCGCCCAGCCAGTTTCTAGCCCTTTTCCCTCGCACCCTACAGGCACCCATGATTCTGTATCCATGTGCACCAGTACTTTTGCCTCTATCCATGGTCCTGCCTTGACTCTTGCTCATGCCGCCACACCCAGTTCTGAGTCTCCCATCATTTCACCACCATTTCCTCGCACTGCATCACCTGCCCCTTTGCATCAGTCCTTACTAGATGTGGTCATGCTTGTCCCTGAACCTGAGGCATGCACCTCAAGCCCAGGTTACTTGCGTGAGTCCGGTGGTTGTCTTCAACCGTTGGTCTCCGGAGTTGAGCGGGTGTGAGTACACGCGCCCAGGCGCCCCACTCGTAGCGTTGCGAGTGGTGATCCCGGCACAAAGGCCCTGGGCCTAAGAGTCCATGCACATCACAAACAGATACATCCAGCGTGCCCTGTAGGGCATGATCTGGTCACTCATGAGTTTTGTCTTGCTTGTGATGCAGCTGTTGACTTTCTGGTCGTCAGGCCCAGTTCCTAGGCGTGTGCACTTACCACTCAGAGCTCACCCGCTATGGCGCCTGATCCGGGCACATTGAGGGAAGCTCTATCATCAGAGGATGCAGAAACTTGGCGGGCTGCCTTTGAGGATGAGCTTCGTGCCATCCGAGAGCAGAGAGTTCATGAGCTAGTCGACCTTTCACCTCGAAGGAAGACTATTCAGGTCAAGCGGGTCTTTTGCAAGAAAGTGAAGCCAGATGGCTCGCTAGAATGCCACAAGGCTCGCTTGGTCGTCAAGGGCTATTCTCATATGGAGGGCATTGATTACACTGAAACTTTTGCCCCTGTTGGCCGCATGACCTCCGCTCATGCTCTGTTCGGTGTGGTGGCTCAGCATGATGGGGAAGTGCACCGGATGGATGTGAACAGTGTGTTCCTCCATGGCTGTATGAATAAGGACATTTACGTGGCCAAGCCACCAGGCCTTGAGGACAGTGAAAAGTTCTAACGCTTGCACATGTCCTTGTAGGGCCTCAAGCAGTCTCCTCGGTGCTGGAATCAGAAGATTACTGATACCTCGACTCGTGCGGGATATGTACATAGCGTGGCAGATCCCTCTCTCTTTATTCAACGGATGTCTGAGCGGTTCACCGCCATCCTGGTCTATATGGACAACCTTCTGATTGCGTCTCCTTCCATGGAGGTCATGAAGGAGGCCAAGGCGGTCCTCCAGACTGCCCATAGGATGAAGGATCTCAGTCTTGCAGCAGTGTTTCTTGGTATCGAGATCGTGCGATACCGTAGACGACAGACACTTCTGCTACATCAAGCCCGATACGCATGCGTTGTGGGCAAGTGCTTCAGTGACCTCCTTGGCGCAGTGCCCATGGCCTCCACACCTCTCACACTTGATAGGTAGGATATCCTAAAGGTAGACAATCCCAAACAGCTAGGGGAGACGGTGGATGTGACCTTGTACCTCTGCCTCATTGGATCTCTGATGTACCTTGCCATTACCACTCGCCCTGACATTGCTTTTGCCGTCAACCTCCTTGCTCAGTTCTCACAGGATCCACGTGCTAGAGCCCTTCATGCGGTTGTCCAAGTGGTGTGGTATGTGGTCTCAACACCGTTCCTTGGAATCTACTTTCGCCGGCAGTGTTTGGCGGTTATTGATAAGGCTGCACACGAATCCAAGGATTCGTGAATCCATTTCACGAATCCCGAATCCGGATCCAGATTCACGAATCCGGATCCAGGGGCGGGTCTTGTTTGGGATTCGGGAATCCACTGTTGAATCCTTGGGGAGGGCGAAAGGAGGGGGCACCTAAAGAAACCAGCAATCGAGGTCATGTCTGTCCCGTGAACTTCGAAGAGGCGATCTGGAGCTCCAGAGTTTTGAAACTCCAAATTGGCGCTCGCTGAAGCTGCTGGGCCTCCATCGTGCGTGTACCTAGTTTGACGATCTGGCGCACGCATTGCACGTGTGTGGTCTGACGTGTGCATCTGCTATGGCAGTCTGCGAGAACATCAGGTCTTTGCAGACTTGCATGGCAAATTCCAACCATTGCGCACACCTGCCATGCTGGATGGATTTTTTGTCTGGGTGGTCTTCCGCGCGAGGGCTCACACGGACGTCCCAGTTCCTACAACCTCGGCCTTACACCAGCCTCTCAGTCATCTTTGGAATTGTTCTTTTACTGCATGTATATGCAAGGCTACCTGACAATTCCTCCACCGTTTATCTGATCGAGTGTCCTTGCGCACGCTCCCCTAATATTTGAACATATTACGTGGCACTTGCCACGTGTTGCGATAGCTACGAGTGCATATGTACCATGACGCACAAACACTAGTGAGGATCGGATTAAAATCCTATAAGAGGGTTTCTCCTTCACACATTTCAGACATGCTCCGGTCCATGATTGATAAGTCTCTCTGGCAACAGCCGCTGAGACATTTCTCATGGATTCAGCGGGATTCACGAATCCAACAAGATTCGCAAATCCGGGTCTCGGATTCACGAATCCGAATCCAGGGTGAGATTTGAACTCACGAATCCGAATCCACCCTGAGATTCGCGAATCGGATTCAGTATGCAGCCTTTGTTATTGACGGCTACACCGATAGCGACTAGGCATGGAGTCCAGACGGACACATTTGCACCGGTTACGTGCTCTTGTTCGGTGGTACCGCTGTGTTCTGGTACTGTGAGAAGCAATTTTGTACTGCATGTAACTCGGCGGAGTTAAATATGTAAATCTAGGTGCAGGGGTTGCTGAGGCACTGTGGCTGCAATGCCTGTTCCTTGAGTTGGGTCAGTCAGTGTCCGCCATTGTGCTTCGCTGTGACAACCCAAGTGCTCTTGCCATTGCCAAGAACTCTGGTGTCTTTCATGCCCGCACAAAGCAAATTGTGGTTGAGCATCACTTTGTGTGTGATCTGGTGGAGCGACGCGTGATCTCCATTATATGGGTCAGCATTGACATGCAGTGTGCTGTTGTTTTACGAAGGCACTGGTCCATGGGAAGTTTCCAGTGGCCATTTGCTCTGTTGGGCTTTGCCCCTTGCTTGAGAGTGGTTGAGTGCATAGTGTTTCTGTGTCTGTGTCATGACTGTTTTTTTACTCCTTGTTCCACTCGTTTCAGTGCTTCACATGTATGGACATGCGTACCATCGGGTCATGGGGGAGTGTTGTGATTTGTAATGTTCTTGTCAACCTGTACAGTTTACTCTGACCACTTGGCTGTATCCATGCCTATGCAAATCCCTGATGTGAACCCAGGTGGTACCAGTGCCTCGTCCGGTGGTGGACTACCAGGTTGTAGCTGACCGACAAATGCCCGAGAGTCCTGGACACTGTCTCGGACCTTCTGTAGTTTTTCTTTAGCACATAGGAGTATATCGGTGGACTGGCCGTGGGCCCGATTTGAAGTTTTTTGCATTGTGTGTCCACCGCTTGATGCCAGATGCATACATGTGATCAATCATAGCGGCCGGCTTGTGATTTTGCACATTTAGGTTCAGACAGCGTAGCGTTCTGACTTGTCTACGCTGAGTTACGGCCAAAGCAATGGTTTTGGACTGGTTTGAGGACAGACCTTGCACTGCCGCGTGCAACACCCGCCGTGCGCCGCGGCAGGTAATTATGCCATGGACCTGTCATTTGTCAGTTCTCTCTGCATATGCTATTGAAGCATTGTGACACTTTGCCTTGTTTCTCCTAGCCAAACTCTTGTCGTCGTGTACAACCTTTGACTGTTGTCAGCATCTGACTAGGCACTGACGCCTATTCAGCGGCCGAGTTTCTAAGAAGCTTACATGCATCTTCTCAAGGTGTGCCAGTAGCTCTTGTTCTATAGTGTCCTAGATCCAAAGTGGTTGGATGCAGAGTGGTTTGAGTAGTAGTGATTCTTCGTGGCTGTGTCAAGAGATGTAGTACTTTGTTAACATGACAATTATGTCCATTGAAATAATGACATCCCATCGTGCAATAAATTGCATTTGTATCCATTTATCATAGCATAATAATTCATCCATGCTCCATAAGAAATTACATTCAGGATCATGTATTCATTACGCGTGTACAATGTGATGGAGGCTATGTGGAAAAGAAAACTTCCAACGCACTCTGTCAGTCATACATTCAAACAATGTGCAACAATGTAGCTTTAAACATTAAAACAACCATGCCCATATGTCTAACAGAATTAATACTCAAATGCCCATAACGATGCCCTCTAGATGTTTGTTTGTGTCCCACAGATCCGTTGTGACCTCTGGCCTCGCTACACACTCATCGCACTGACACAGGTGATTGATGCTTAAGTGACACTGGCACTGCCGTCACCACTCGTGTGGTGCGGACTCGTGATTATGCACATGCCAACTCTCCAGATCCACACTCACAGGGTTTGTGTCAGAGTGACCCCTAGCACATGCCTCCATAACCTGATTTATCGTTGACTCTAGGATTCCTACTGTGACTGGGGTGCATGTCTGGGTTGTCTTTCCTGGTTTGACAGGTTGCATGCGTGCAAGTTATTGCGTGGTTGAGATCCGGGTTCAAATCTCACGTGGTGTGGGTGCAAGCGAGGCTGGGCTCGCCGTCCGCCTGTTCGTCACCCCGTTGCCCGTTGCTCGGTAGCATCTCATCCCTCTATAGCTCGTTACTCTTTACTTGTTCTCTTCTCTAGCTAAACCTGATCCATGGCGTCAACCCTCTCTTGGTGTTCCATGTATCTGTGTCTCACACTCTCCCACACACTAAGCTCTACGTCCTACTGGTATCAGAGCGGTGATGAGAGAGTGAGCCGCACTCACGTTTGAGCAGGCGGTCCTGGCCGTAAGGTGACTCATCTCCGCCGCCGCCGCCGGTTCCACCACCATTCTTCAGCAGCAGCTGCGATCTTGCCACCAGGTCAGAGGAGGTCGGCCCTCCTCTGACCTCTGAGGGGAGGGGGCTGTCCACTGTGGGCTTTGATATACCCGTGGGCCCCGTGTACACTAGCCCTGATGCCATTTTGCATTGGCAGCAGCCGTGACATACAGCATCCCATTCCAGCCACTTCTCCTAGCTGCCACTGCCACCTTTTGAGCGGGCAGCAGCAGCCTCTTCAAGAGGCTCCCCGCGGGCAGGCCCATCTCCACACCTGCAGGCAGTCCCGTTTCTATGCCCACAGGCAGGCCCGTCTACAGGCCCGCAGGCAGGCCCGTCTCCAGGCCCACACGCAGGCCCGTCTCCACCCCCGCAGGCATGCTCGTCTCCACGTCTCCCGCTGGCCCCTATGTCAATCATAGCAGCAACTGCAGTAGCACATTCTCAGCTTGACCAGTAACGATAGCTATAGCAACTGCTCTAGAAACATCTAAAGCAGCCCCGATCGCATAGCCACTGCTTCAGCCACAGTTGTAGCATGTACACTCATGGCAGGAATGACAGCATTCGCAACAACAGTAGTGGCAGCAGTAGCAGCAGCCGTGAGAGCAGTATCAACAACATAGGCAGCAGTAGGCAACAGCATCTGAGCTGGAAGCAATATCCCGCAGCCACAAAAGCAATAGTAGCAGCAACAGTATTAGCGAGAGCAGCAAGCATAGGCATAGTGACAACAGCAGCAACATCAAAAGGAGCCGAGTCTCCACAGTTACTGCCTCGGATACAGTATTAGCTACAGTAGTTGTAGTAGCAGTAGCAACAGCAGCAATGAAATAAGTAGCAGTAACAGCTTTAGCAGTCACAACAGCAGCAGCAGGGGTGGTGATCGCCACAATGGTGCTCCGGCAGACACACTGGCATAGCGTGATGTCCCCGTTCCGCTGACCCTTGGAGCGTATTACAAGGGGACGATGGCGCATCGCCATCCACGTCGACGCAGAGGGATGAGTGGCGACCAAGCGCTCGAGATTGCCTTAACACTGTCTGCTCGTGCGAGTCGCCAACGTTTGGTAAGCGCCTCTTTCCTTTGTCTCACGGGGGGAACCCACAGCCGCACGAGCCTCCGGAGCTGAGCGTCATTGCCCAACTCTCCACAGCGCTTACACAGGACGTAGCTGGTTTTCTGAGCATGCTGATGTGCACATCATCCGCTCTCATAGACGCTAATGCAGCTGCAGCCGCTACCTTTGCAACAGCTGCTAGAGCTACGCATGCACCTGCTGCTACATCTGCTGGGCGCACAAGAGAGGCGTACACAAAGGCAGCCATCGTTGTTAGCCCCTTTGCTACTGCAGCCGCAAACATAGGCACGCAAGACTCTGCTGCAGCGTCTCCCATTGTATTCGCAACTCCATCTGCCGCATCTGCTACTACAATAGTTGCATCCTCCATTCGTACCTCTACAGCAACAGCTGTCACCGCCTTCGCATCGGCTTCATCTGCACTGTCCAATCTCGTCACACCGGCCATCTCCATCATAGCCGCATTCACCACCTTAGGAGTAGCCTTCGCCACTGGGGCCATTGCCCTGGTGGTTCCCGATACATCTACTATTGCTGTCCTCTCCTCTGCCACTGTAGCGGTTGTTCCTCCTCTCCTTGGGTTCCTCCACAACCCATCTCCCTCCTTGGCATCTTGACGTGCCCCCTTCTCTTTACAGTGCGTGTCTGTTCTCTATCGTTGTCTCTCTTATGGTGGCTTGCATTGTCTGACTTGGAGTGGGTTGTCTTCCAGCTCTCTCTCCACTCGTCCAAGACATCCCATTTCTCCCACGCCCACTGGGGTTGGGGAAACTCTGCCGAAATCTGTTCGGCAGAGCCCCACGGTTGTCACCATGCCTGGTGACGACGAGTCATTGCGTCCGTTTAGCGTCAGCTGGTCCTCGCTCGCGAAGCTCATCAGGAAGCTGAAGATTGCCTTCAGCTCGCAGAGGACAATCGTGTCGCATTCACAGATGAGGTCGCGGCTATAGTGTTACTTTGTTTGCCGGTTGCGTCTGTTGTCCCACCTTCTGGCGCCAATGCTAATGCGTCCTCCACGCAGTCCGGCTCTAGCACCTCTGCTGATGTGCACTCCTGCACTCCTGCTGCTTCCCTCTCCTCTCCTGTGCCACGCTAGCACGACTTCTTCTCTCAGCCACCTGCCCTCTCTCCTGGCCTTGTCTTCTTTTCCTAGGAGGAACGCTTCAGCGCCTGGGCTCAGGGGGAATAACTGTGGGAGTACTACTCTCCGGATGTCTCTCCCTTTGTACCTGCTGCCTCTGAGTCCGCCCGTGTTGTTCGCGCTCTCATCGCCAATTTCCCTGAGTCGCTAATTGATGATGTTGTCACCTTCAACGTTGACCTTGCTGCCCAGTGACTTGCTGATCCAATCGGTGCATACGCCATGCTACATCGTCGTTCCACTATCATTGGCCAAACTGCTCAGAGCGCTGTTATGGTCCAGTTCAACACACTCCTCATGCATGCTGATGAGACCGCCAATGCCTATTGGGCTCGCGGTCTTAAGCTCCTTCGTGAGCTTGATGACGCAGCACCTGGCCAGCTCTCCGCCGTTTGGACCATGGTCAATGGTCTCATTCCTGAGCTATCCGATCTCCTTCGCGACGTCAAAGCTGATGAGCTGCAGCGTCTTGCCTCACAACCAGTCCCGGCCAGGTTGCCGCCAGGGATTGGTGCTCTCTAGGACATTACGTCCGAGCGCCTTGATGCTTGGTGGACTAGTCTGCAGAAGAAGCGCCTCCATCGCTCTGCCTTCACCGGTGTTGCAGCCATCACCACTGCTGCTGTGCCCTCTTGCTCTACTGCATCTCCCTTCTCCCTCGTCGCTTCTTCCTCGTCCTCTCCTACCTCTGTCCTTGCTTCCTAGGGTCGTGGAAAGGGCAAGGGGAAGGGCAAGGGCAAGGGCAAGGACAAGGGTGTTGCTGCTTCCTCGTGGGTTCCAGGCGCCGTCGACGAGTAGGACTGGCCCTAGGGCTGGCCACTTCCTAACGATGCCCCTGCATATGTTGGTCCCCCGTCACTTGCCTACACGGCTTCACCGTGGTTCTCTCCCTTTGTCGGTGCATCTACTCACGCTCCGCTTGAATCTGTTGCTGGTGATCGTGGTGATCAGTAGCGCAACCTGGAGCAGTCTCTCCTTCAGCTTCTCCGCCTTCACTATCAGGGAGGTGAGGGTGTCGCACAGCTGGCCAGAGGTCTTGTGTGTCAAACTGACAGTGTCCTTTGTGGGGATCCTCCCGGTCACGTCCTGGGTGCCTTGTGTACGTCTTTTCCGTGGATTGAGCGTTGGCAGTCTGACTTTCTCCCTCGTTGTCTCTCTCTTTCTGCCTTGTCTGCCTCCTCCATTGGCATTGTTGCGACGTCCAGCGTCTTGTCCCCCGTTAGTGTGTCCAGTGGCCTCTGGGTCCTCAACTCCGGTGCAACCCACCACATGACGTCGGTGCGTTCATCGTTTGACTTGTTGGGTCCATTGGGTTCTTTCCGCTTTATTCTGACTGGGTCTGGTCAGTTGCTGCCGGTTCAGGGTGTGCGCGTCGTGCGCTTTGTTGGACCCAGTGGTGCCTTGTACTTGCCTCATGTTCTGTACGTGCCTTCACTAGAACTCAACCTGTCGTCTATGCCGTCCCTGGATGATCAAGGTATGGACTTCACTGCTAGTCGTGGTGTGGGCACGGTCTGTCTTTGTTTCTCTCAGTGTGCTGTTCTCCGTGGCGTAAAATGTGGCAAACTCTATCGTGTCCCCTTGCACAACCCCTTTGCTCCTCCCGTCGGCATTGCTCTTGCTCACGGTGCATCCTCTCTCGCTCATGACCTCATCCGTATTTTGCATCGCTGCCTTGGTCATGTCCACACAGATGCCATTCACAGCATGCTTCGCCTCCAGCCTGCTCTTCGCCTCTCGCCCTCTACCTTCCCTGCCCCTTGCCCTGCTAGTTTTCTTGACTGCTCATAGGCAAAAATGCACCGCTCTCCTTTCTCTCCTTTCGAATCTCACTCCTCACATCCCCTTGATCGTGTTCATGCAGAAGTCATGGGGCCCCTGCCTCATGATCTCCTCGGTGATGTTGGTCGTTATGTCTTGTGCCTTACCAATGACTTTTCCTGCTTTCGTTGGATCTTCAGTCTTTGACAAAATAGTGTTGTTTGTTTTGTCATTGAGTCGTGGCTTGTTCAGGCTGAGCGTGCCTGTCAACGGTCGTTGCGTGTCTTCTGCAGCGACCATGGCGGTGAATTCCTTGGTCTTACCGCCCTCCTCCTTGAGTCTCGTGGGGTGTGTCTGGTGACTTCCAATCCCTACACACCCCGCTGGCGGTTCATTCTGGGACTCATTCTGCCAGCGTGTCATTGGGTCTCGCGACGCTCTGTTTTTTTGGTCGGTCTTCCTCCGGGATCTCCATCGCCTGTCTCTCGACTCCTCCCTCCTCCCTCTCACTTTGCTGAGGGGGGAAGTTGGTCCTGCCGGTTTGTCAGTCTCTGTTGCCGCACCGCAGCACTCACCCTTGTCTCAGTCCTCGTCGTCCAGACCTGTCCCTGTTTTCTTAGTGTCCTCGTTCTGTGACGTCTCTTCTAGCTCCTCTGACGTACCATCCTCTCCGGTCGCCAACTTTGCCTAGTCTACCTCATCTCCAACTGTCCCGTCCAGCCCGGCTACATTGCTTAGTGTCCCCTCACGGGCGGCCTCTCCCATCCGGGTGTCTGACCCGCCGCCGCATGTCCCCACAGGTTCTGCTCCTATCTCTCCCTTCATCCGGGGTTGGCGTCTTTGTGCCCTCCCCAACCACTCTAACACCTCCACAACCTTGACACGCCCTCCTCCATTGCAGCCTGCCCCCTCGCCTGCTCTCCCCACCGGCATCGACGCACTGGGTCTGGCTATTGGGATCGTCCATCCCAGTTCCGCCCTCGGTTATACACTCCTTGCCTCAGAGCATGAGCGGGCCTTGGAAGCTGATGTCTTCAGTAGCATTGCTGAGTGTCACGCCACGTCGGCCAGCACTGCCTTGCCGTCTGAGCCGGCCATGGTACGTCAAGCCCGCACGACCTCTGACGCCAAGCACTGGGATTTTGCCATGCGTGATGACCTCAACTCCCTTGATGAGCATGCGGTTTACGAGCTTGTCGATCTACTTCCTGGACGCAAAGCCATCGATGCTCGTTGGGTCTTTCGGCACAAGTACAAGCCCAACAATGCACTCGACAAATACAAGGCACGACTCACGGCAAAGGGATTCTCTCAGGTCCCCAGCGTCGAATTTGATGAGACGTTTGCACCAGTAGGGCGGTATACCACCGCCAGAGCACTGTTGAGTCTTGTTGCGCATTACGACCAGGAGTTGGAGCAGATGGATGTGGACTATGTGTTCCTCCATGGGCAGTTAGATGAGGAGATCTACATGGTCTAGCCTCCTAGCTTTTCTGACGGTATGAATGAGTCTGGCTGCTACGGAAGGGTCTCTATGGCCTGAAGCAGTTGCCTCGGAGATAGAACCAAGAGATCATGTCCACTCTTGAGAAAGGCGATTACAGGCGCAGTTAGGTGGATCCTGCACTCTTTGTCATTCCGCCCTCTGCCGTGAAGGCGGTAAAGACGCTCTTGTAGTCTACATACAAACTGAAAGACTTGGGACCTGCACGCGTCTTCTTTGGCATGGAGCTTGAGCGTGATCATTCCTGTCAGACACTCCATGTTCATCGGGCTGCATACGTCCGCAGACTTGGGGAGAATTTTGCCTCACTACTGGATTCCACACCCAATGCGTCTACGCCAATGACCCTAACGGGTCAATGGCTGCTGAAGACACTAGATGTGTCTAAACTGGGGGAGACAGTCAATGTGACAGACTATCTTTGTGTCATGGGGTCACTGATGTACTTGGTGATCACGACCCGGGCAGATGTAGCATGCTTAGTGAACTTCCTGGCCCAGTTCTCCTAGGCTCCTCGAGTTTGACACATGGAGGCTGCATTGCGTGTTGTAAAGTATGCCCTCTCCACTGCCCGCACCGGTCTGTGCTATCGCGCACAGCCATCACTCGTTGTGGATGGATATACTAACAGCGATTGGGCGCATGGCGCTAATGCGCGCAGCCGTACCGGTTATGTCTTTCTCGTTGGAGGGACCGTTATGTCGTGGAAGAGTGGTAAGCAGGACTACGTGGCACGCAGCACTAGTGCGGCTGAGTATGTTTCTCTGGGTGCAGGCACTTGCAAGAGTGTATGGTTGTGTTGTTTGGTGCAACAAATGCGCGTCCCCATCCGTTGCATCACGTTGCGCTGTGACAACCAAAGCACCAAGGCAATTGCTGAACACAATAGCATGCATCACACACACACACAAAGCATATCAATGTTGAACATCATTTTGTGCATGATAGTAGTGATGCAGGTGATGTCCGGGTCACCTGGGTCGATACACGACAGCAGCGAGCTGATTTCTTGACCAAGGCACTTAGCAATAACGTCTTGAAGGCAGCTGTGCAAGCTATTGGGCTGTTGTCCACGTCGTGATCCTGGGTGGATGATTTTTCCCAATGCATGGACAGTCTTGTGTCACTCCTTGTGACACATGTTCGTGCCTGTGAGTTCATGTTGCTATGCGTCGGCTTTGGGCCATGGGGGAGTGTTGGTTTGTGTCCCACGGATCCGTTGTGACCTTTGGCCTCGCTACACACTCATCGCACTGACGCAGGTGATTGATGCTGGAGTGACACTTGCGCTGACATCATCGCTCGTGTGGTGCGGACTCGTGATTATGCACATGCCGACTATCCAAAGCCATTCACAGGGCTTGTGTCAGAGTGGCCTCTAGCACGTGCCTCCATAACCGGATTTATCGTTGACACTAGGATTCCTAGTGTGAGTGGGGTGCATGTCCGGGTTGTTTTTCCGGGCTTGACAGGTTGCATGCGTGCAGGTTATTGCGTGGTTGAGATCTGGATTCAGATCTCACTTGGCGTGGGTGCAAGCGAGGCTGGGCTCGCCGTTCGCCCGCTTGTCACCCCGCTGCCCACTGCTGGCTAGCATCTTACCCCTTTGTAGCTCGTTACTCGTAACTTTTTCTCTTCTCTAGCTAAACGTGATCCATGGCGTCAACCCTCTCTTGGTGTTCCATGTATCTCTGTCTCACACTCTCCCACACACACTAAGCTCTACGTCCTATAGTAGAAAATACACAAAATGTCCACAAAACACCATGATAACAAGACACTTATGCCCATACAACGTATGTCAAACAGTGCCTCCAGCGCCATTCGGCCAACCTTCATTGGTGATTGTACTGTCCTCTTCCGTGTGTTGCGCAAACGTCGCCTCCAGCGCAACAAAAACGGTTTACATGCATCGCTCCATCTTCAACAAACTCCACGCCGTACGACGGTAAACGACGAAACGAACCACAGGCTGTCAAGATAGCCTGTCAACATGCGATGTTTGTTTAGGACATGCAGGTTCTTAACGAATCAATACTTTGAGCGAATAGTGGATACAATTGTCATGCTATTCCTTTTTCACTTGTACAATGGAAAACATGGGCACCGATGTTTTCTTGTTTTCAACTATGGACACCGCTGACATGTAGTTTTCAACCATGAACACTGTTGTTTTTTTAATGGTCGACTATGGACACCGCTCATCTATAAAGTCAAAGGATGGGCGCCGCTTTGTTTGCGCCTCAACCATTGTAATCTGCGAGTCTCTCAGTGAGTCACATTCTTATGGTTCAAAACAATCCGTTGTCCATGGTTTTAGTCGATAGATCGCCACTGTCCATAGTCGAAAACGACATGACAGCGGTGCCCATGTTTTCAAATGTCCGTCCGAAAACGGAATTCGACTTCGCTCTCCAGGTCGGCAGTCGCCGACCTCGAGAGCAAAATCGGCGACTTCTGACACCGGCCTCACCGATGTCAGACGTTACCATGTTGCGAGTTTTGGACTCCGCAACTGTGAACTCCAAAACTCGCGACAGGGTGCGCCGTATCTCGCAAACACACCCCTTCCCCCCAATATCCGACAAACCCCTTAGTGACACTGGGGGGTTTGGGTTTTATTTTTTTCTTGCCCAAGCATCTGCCGGACCCCGCGGTAGTGGGGCCCGGCAGATTCCCTTTCTTCTATCACACATGCGCCGCATCTTGCAACCCCCCCTCAATAACAGACAAACCCCCTAGTTACACTCGGGGGTTTAGGTATTCTTTTTTTTCTTGCCCAGCGTGCGCCGCATCCTGCAAACCACCCCAAACCTACGAAAAACCCCCTAGTTTAAATGGGGGATTTGGCAGGGTCATCGCAAGCTCGTAGGGAGGTTTGGCCGCGAAACCCCTTCTGCGAGGTTGCGATGACGGGCGAAGTTTGACTTCGCCCTCGAAGTCAAAATCCATGTCCAATATGTTAAACACGTGAAATACACTACAGCCGTGCCCATTTTTGCTCGAAAAGCGAAAAATATGGGCATCGCTTTCACGTCGGTTTCGACTATGGATAGCGCGTCTAAATCGACCGCAACGATGGACATATAACAACTCCATGTTGGTGTTGTGTCAGTACCACACGGTGACCTCTTGCCTTGTTGCACCCTCACCTCACTGATGCACGTGACTAACTGGAGATATACAACCCCTGCTGGGTGCTACGTCGTGGTGGCATGACTACACGATGAGCCTCACAACCAGGCATCTCCACAAGTGTCACGTGCCTCTGACTGGCATGCATGTGTGCACGCACATTTACATCAGGTTCATACGCTAGCCTGTTCTGTGGCAGGTTTTCTCTCCAGTGACCTAGTTGACAGGTTGCAACTTAGTGGGTAGTTCGGTCATGTTCACCGAACTTAGAGTTTGGCGAGCGAGATCGAGCTCACTGCTTGCTCGCTCGCCTCCTCCCACCTGACGGCTATCACCTCGTTGTGTGTGTCACGTCGTTTTGTGTTCCGTTGATTCGAACTCCCACGCAAACTGCCCATGGCTTCTGCCCTCCATTGCTTGGTGTCTTCCTTGCACTAGCCCTGCTACAGCTTGCTTGTCTAGCACAGCAGCCTACACTCCGTCCCATTCTGTTGTGATGTTGTCAGTCATACATAGTTGTACAGTTGGTTGTGACCACTCGGTCATGTCCATGCTCGTGCAGATCCTTGAGGCGGACCCAGCTGGAGACAGAGTTCCCTGAGGTGATGCTCCACCCGCTGGAGGCAGCCTGGCAGCCTACCCAGTGTACCAGAGGGCTCCCACAGCCCACGGACTACGTTTGGAGGTCTTCAGGATTTTCTCGGTGGACAGCCCTGCCAGGCTGATTTACATGTTTGTTTTCTTACACTCTCCGGCTGTTCCCAGACGTAGGCGTGTGACCAGTCGTTGTGTCTGTCTTTTTGTCGTGCATCCGTAGGATCAGACGGCGTTCCGTTTGGACGCTTGTGCGCAAAATTATGGCCAAAACAGTGGTTTTGGGCCGGTTCAGGTTTGACAGGCACCGCCGTGTGCGCCACCCGCCGTGAGCCACGGTGGCTATTTATGTTGTGGACCTGTCATTTGTATTTTCTCTCTGCATTAACTTCAGTTGAAGCTTGAGATACAAGTGCACGTGTCTCTCCCTACCCTTGCTGTCCCTTGCATGACCTGTGTGTCAACCAGCCAGACCCGTGCTGTCAGGCTAGCAAGAAGAAAGGCTAGGAAGCTTCCTGGAATCTTCTCATGGTATCAGAGCAGGCGAGCCAGTGCTCGTCGTGCTGCCCAGCAGAGACGCAGCAGCTGCAGCAGCAGTGAGCAGCAGCAGTCCCAGCAGCCCACAACAGCAGCAGCAGGTCCTTCTTGGACCCATCACCACCCTGAGTCGCTTGAAGCGACAAGAGCACGCAGCGACGCGTATGCCATCATCCTGATGCATCAGAAACCGCAACGGTAGGTTCGTGCTGCAGCTGCAGTGTGTCACAACGGCTTGAGGCCGTTGGAGCCCTTGCGCGCAGCAGCAGCCGGTCCGAGGCCGCCCTTGTGGCGACTTGGAGCCGCAAACCGGGCGAGCAACAGCACCATCAGCGAGCAACAGCAGCAGCGGCAGCCGTGGCCACTCAGGCACCAGAGGCACCAGTACCTTTTGTAGGTGCTGACTCCAGCCGTGCAGCTTCCTGGAAGCCGCACGGACGTGGAGGAGCCGCAGACGCAAATCGCGTCAGCCGCCATCCTCTCTTCACCCGCCTGTGCCGGACTCAAATAGCCACCAAACGTTGCGCGCTATGGCTCGTTGGAAAGCTTAGATCTCAAGCTTTCCATCGCGCCCTTTCTCGCCTCATTTGGAGCTCTGTAGCCTCCAGCATTCACCGTTCCGCATCACTGATTTGAATTCATCATTTTTTCGGCCTGAGCACAAAATCAGGTCGTTTTGGCCTTTTTCCCCACTTTTTGAAGACGAAAACTTCACCATTGTCTTTAGCATCCTCAGACGCCTCTGTGGTCCAAATTTCGCTTCATTTGGACAACCTTCAATTTTTAGTGGTGAAAATTTAAATTTTTAAATTTTCAGCACTTATCCGATTTCTTGGTCAGAAGGTCGACTTTTGCCACCGTCCTAAATCGGCGAGAAACGCTGACGGTTCTGCGTTCGGACGACTTTCGCACCGCCTCAGCATGGAGCCGAGCAGCTCCAAGGGCAAGGAGCTGGAGGACACCGTCACGAGCGGGGGCCGCAGCCCACGCTCAAAGGCGATTGACTTCCTGCTGGTGCAGCAGTCGTCACTCCGCCAGCGCCAGGATGAGCAGTCAGCTACGCTGCGACAGATCCGCGATGCCTTGGTCTCTCTGTCTGGGACACCGGGACATCAGCCCAGGAGAGAGAGAGAGGCAACCCCATCGGCCCAAGAGTCTGCTGGCCCCACTGTTGCCCCTGCGCAGAGACGAGGGTCCATGGTCGAGGAGTGGGATCAGGCGCCACCTCCCACTGGGGAGGACGCGCTTCGCCGGCTGATGGAGCAGATGAGGAGCCTGCGCATTGAGACACCGGCGCTCAGTCCGAGGGAACAGCAACAGCAGCAGCAGCAGACCGACCCGCGTCAGGTCTCGGGTGCCGCTGGAAGAGCAGCGTTGATGCCTTTCATGCCCTTCCCACGCCCGTTCCTAGCACCACCAGAGGTCCAGCTCCCCACGGAGCGACGACCTAAGGACTTCGAGACTTCCCCGCCTCGCTACGACAGCAAGGCGGGGTTTGACTGTTGGGAGGTGTTGTTTCAGGTATGGGCAGACTCAGAGGGAGTCTGGCCTTACTACCACAGCCAATACCAGACGGCTGATCCGCTCCAGTCCCAGACGGCAGCGCGTGCCATGCGTGGACTGCTGTACGCAGTTCCACAGGAGACAGTGGTCGATTTCCGCCCCTTCCTGGGCGCGCCTGGGACAGGAGCAGGCGCAGACCCGCGCCGCGGCTGGGAGCTGGCGCTGACCCTTTTTGCAGCAGAGACTCACGCGACCTGGTCAACGCGCCTTCGCGAGTTCCACTCCCTTCATCACGGATCCTCGGAGTCAGCAGCTGATTATTGGCGTCGGGCCATGCGCCTGTACACTCGTCTGGGCACAGGAGGCGACTCTCAGCTCTGGGCGCTGGACACCATCATGCTGGGAGTGCGCCCCGAGCTCACGGACACCTTCTCCCGCCTCGACCAGGACGTCCTCGCGTCCATGTCCGACACCCTGCAGCTGTTGCCCTGGGCGCAGCGGTACTTCATCCAGGTCGCGACAGCTGACGAGGCAGCCCGCGCGCATCGGCAGGGGGCCATGGCCGCAGCAGTAGTGGGAGCGACGTCCTCTACGCCTTCCACACCGTCGTCCACCTTCACCCCCACCAGCTCCACCTCTGCCTCTCCCGCTTCCTCCCCTACTACTCCGACAGCCACTGCAACAGCCGTGAAGGGGAAGAAGGGGAAGAAGAAGAGGGGACCGCAGCAGCCTTCCGGTGGCACCGGACGGGCGGTCCGCTGCCACAACTGCGGCGGACCTCATCGCTACACTGAGCGTCAGCAGGAGCTGGACTGGGCGAGGATCACCCGCGGTCTTCAGCAGCCCACGAGGAGCGGATCCGCACTGGAGCAGCAGCCCGTGCCGCAACGACCTCGGGGGCAGCACC
>SZWC01022600.1:13476-29940 GCA_023375785.1 Penium margaritaceum
GGGGGTGGTGTACATGGGGGTGGTGCACGTGGGGGTGGTGCACATGAAGGTGGTGTGCATGGGGGTGGTGGACATGGGGCTGGTGCACATGGGGTGGTGTGCATGGAGGTGGTGTGCATAGGGGTCGTGCATGTGGGGGTGGTGTGCATGGAAGTGGTATGCATGGAGGTGGTGTGCATAGGGTTGGTTCATGTGGGGTGGTGCATGATGGTGATGCACGTGGGGGTGGTGTGTATGGGGGTGGTGCACGTAGGTCTGTTGTGCATGGTGGTGGTGTACGTGGAAGTGGTGTGCATGGGTTCGTGCACATGGGAGTGGTGTCCATGGGGGTGGTGTGCATGGTTGTGGTGTACATGGGGGTGGAACACTGTCGGATTATTGAAGCCAACACTGGTCTTCTCCCTTGGATAAGCCGAGATCTCAATAAAAGGTTCATGTTCGGGACCTAGCGAACAAAGAACCACCTCGCCAACGCACTGTCGGTCACGGTCAGTGACCCAAAGAACGAGGCGCTCCTAATAAACGCGACCGTGTCGCTATCGCGTCCGGCTAGCGAAGAAGAGGCCGTTACAGTATCTTTGTCCTATTCTGTGATATATTATCGAGGATGTTCATTCCCTCGAGTTAACCAGAACAGTTCTGCTCATCCTGTTCCCCCTTTGGTTCCGCGGCTTCGCCGCCGTGTCTTCGCTCTGCCCATCCTTCGCACTTTCTATCTTTGCCAACTCTCAACACTTCACTCCGTCACTCTCGCTCCTTCGCTCAGCTCTCACTCTCCGTCAGCACTCTCTCTCACATCAACCTGTCTACCTGCGCTACCTCGCATCTCAGCCCTCATCAGCTCCCGCGACTAACTCCTCGAACTGCTCTCGCTCACGTCACTCTGCTGACGTACATCTGCACGTTCCGCTTCTTCTGCTTGCTTCTGCTACCGTTGTTCTCATGCTTGCATTCTTCTGACATGGTATCAGAGCCTCAGGCAACATCACCTGGAGTTCCGTAACCGCGTCATCGCTCTGCCGTCATCTCTGCATTGTCGCCTCTCCCTGCATTCTCCTGGCGCTGCTACCGCTGTCTTGCGCCTCGCCGCCTCATCCGCAACTGACATCAGGAGCTATGCCTGACGAGTCTTCCACGCTGAAGAAACGCCCTGTCATCCTGAGAAGGCCCTGCGCCCATTTCAGCGCCCGTGGCTAACTACTAGTGACGAATCGCCGACATCAGCTGCAAGCAACTCTCGAGCCGCCGCCTGTCGTCAACTACCAAGAAGCTTCCTGCCGCCTCCCATCTGCCATCACCACATCGCATCTACCTCGGCTGGCATCACCTCCTAATCACTCCGTCTCATCAGCCTCATCTGCTCCTTCCTTGCTGTGATCCTCTGTCCGCTTGCGTCCGTCATCCCGAGTCGCCTTCTCGCATCGCCCTCCTCGCCTCGTCAAGCAGCTGTAGCCAAAACTGCCGTTGTCAGTATATCGGGCACCACCATTCCTCCTGCTCCCGTTCCGAGCCAACTGGGGAACAAGCCGTCACTCTACTGGCATCAGCAGATCAATCACTGCCCGCTGCCTGACTTCCTCTAACGCAACTAATCTCTTCGGCTGACAGGATATCGGACACCACTAGTCTTCCTGCTCCCACTTCTGAGCCAACTGGGGAACAAGCCGTCACTCTCCTGAACACTAAATGAGAATCAGTTGCGTCGCCCTGTCTACCGCATCACCTCCACCTGCGGCACCGCATCTTATCTCCACTCTCTCCGCTCGCGTCGCCCTCTGTCTGCCGTCATCTCCATCATCATCAGCCCTCGGTCTTTGTGTCCATTCACCTCCATCGTTTCTCCCTCCTCCTCCTCGCTTCAGTCCTCTCAAAATTCATCTGCTACCCGTTCCTGCCTCATTCCCATCTCTCTGCCTCCAACATCATCCGCGCCGCCACCTCCTCATCATCAACATTCTCAAATCATCATCAGCATCAGCATCATCAGCATTGCTTTATCGCGCACGTGGTTCCGCCCCTGCGCCCACTCATCAAATCAATCGTTTTCTCCTCCGCTTCCGCAAATCACTTCCATCGTGGCACAAGGATCTGCCCGGCCGCATCGCCCTTTCCGCGACGGCCTGCACCCACGCCATAACTTCGCAGCGCACGTGGTTTCGCCCCTGCGCCCACTCATCTATCAATCGTTTCTTCAGCTTCCATCATCAGCTCGGCACCAGAATCCGCCCGGTCGCATCGCCCGTTCCGCGATGACCTGCACCCACGCCAAAAACTTTGCACCGCACGTGGTTTCGCCCCTGCGCCCACTCATCAATCAAATCGCTTCCTCGGCTTCCGTTCTTTAGCTCAGTACAAAGATCTGCTCGGTTGCATCGCTTGAATTGCGACGACCCGCGTCCACACTGAAAACTCTCATCGGCGCATGTGGCTCGCCCTGCGCCCACTCCATCATCAATCTTTTTCCATCGTTCGTCTTCATCAGTCACTCGGCACAAGAATCCTCTCGGTCGCACTGCCCTCTCTTCTTGCACTCACACCGTCACCTCTCAACACACACAGTTCACACCTGTGTCCACTTCATCATCCACCATTCCTCACCCACTATCCGCCTCTGTTCGCAAAAGAGAAACAGTCTCAGAAAGTTATACCTCAAGAACCGGATACCACCGAACTAACCGGTGGAACAGGCCGATGTATCTGTGAGACCGACTACCTTGCAAACAAACATCTCTCTGTACTCTCCTGGAACTCATAGAGACTGCTGTGGCAGAGCACTCTTTGAGGAAGGCGTCGTGGCAGCGCCGTCCACACTGACTTCCCACATCTCCACCTCCAAGGGACCATACCAAGGAAAATGAGCTCTCGGCGGTATCCTCTTGGAACACCATCCACATCAAGGTCAACTCAACAGCTGACCCTGATGGAACAACAATTCCTCACGGCACTCCCTGCACTTGAACAAGTCATGAGCAACGATACAGTCAACGCTCTTCTCCGGGTCCGGCCGTCACTAAAGTCCATCCACTTTATTGACTGCTCAATGCCCAACAACGCACTGATTGACATTGTCGCTCATATTCCAGAGTGCCTACAGGACTGCCCCCAACTGCACAAGAAAAGAGATGGTTCAACAAATGACCATCAATGGAGAGTTGAACTTCTTCTCAATCTGGAACGACTCTAGTCTTCCAAGTTCAACCTCCGACAGGTACTGTGTGGTCTTCTGGACTCAACATCCCTTCTCGGTACGGACTGGGCTGAAGCACTTCTAAAAGAGGCGCTCATCCTCACCACACACCACTCTCTTCACCCACTCATCCGACAACCCCATGAAGGACTCTCCGAGATCTGGCTAGCCCTGTATCTGACCTGCACATCACCTTCTCTCCAGTGTTGACTTCAAAGGGGGCAGTCGGAATAATGAAGCCAACACTGGTCTTCTCCCTCAGATAAGCCGAGATCTAAATAAAAGGTTCATGTTCGGGACCTATCGAACAAAGAACCACCTCGCCAACGGACTGTCGGTCACGGTCAGTGACCCAAAGAACGAGGCGCTCCTAATAAACGCGACCGTGTCACTACCGCGTCCGGCTAGCAAAGAAGAAGCCGTTACAACATCTTTGTTTAGTTCTGTGATATATTACCGAGGATGTTCATTCCCTTGAGTTAACAAGAACAGTTCTGCTCATCCTGTTCCCCCTTTGGTTCCGCGGCTTCGCCGCCGTGTCTTCGATCTGCCCATCCTTTGCACTTTTTGTCTTCGCCAACTCTCAACGCTTCGCTCCGTCACTCTCGCTCCTTCGCTCAGCCCTCACCCTCCGTTAGCACTCTCTCTCACATCAACCTGTCTACCTGCGCTACCTCGCATCTCAGCCCTCATCAGCTCCCGCGACTAACTTCTCGAACCGCTCTCGGTCACGTCACTCTGCTAACGTACATCTGCACATTCCGCTGCTTCCGCTTGCTTCTGCTACCATTGTTCTCATGCTTGCATTCTTGTGACAAACACATGGGGTTGGTGTGCATGGGGGTGGTGTGCATGGGGGTGGTGTGCATGGGGATGGTGCACGTGGGGTGGTGTGCATGGGAGTGGTGCACGTGGGTGTGGTGTGCATGGGAGTGGTGCACGTGGGGGTTGTGTGCATGGGTTTGGTGCACGTGGGGGTGGTGCATGATGGGGGTGCACGGGGGGTTGGTGTGCATGGGGATGGTGCACGTGGGGTGGTGTACATAGGGATGGTGTGCATGGAGATGGTGTGCATGGGAGTGGTGCATGGGGGGGTTATGTGCATGGGGGTGGTACAGGTGGAGGTGGTGTACATGGGGCTGGTGCACGTGGGGCTGGTGTGCATGGGGTGGTGCACGCGGGGGTGGTGTGCATAGGGGTGGTGCATGTGGGGGTGGTGCATGATGGGGGTGCACGGGGGGTTGGTGTGCATGGGGATGGTGCACGTGGGGTGGTGTACATAGGGATGGTGTGCATGGAGATGGTGTGCATGGGAGTGGTGCATGGGGGGGTTATGTGCATGGGGGTGGTACAGGTGGAGGTGGTGTACATGGGGCTGGTGCACGTGGGGCTGGTGTGCATGGGGTGGTGCACGCGGGGGTGGTGTGCATAGGGGTGGTGCATGTGGGGGTGGTGCATGATGGGGGTGCACGGGGGGTTGGTGTGCATGGGGATGGTGCACGTGGGGTGGTGTACATAGGGATGGTGTGCATGGAGATGGTGTGCATGGGAGTGGTGCATGGGGGGGTTATGTGCATGGGGGTGGTACAGGTGGAGGTGGTGTACATGGGGCTGGTGCACGTGGGGCTGGTGTGCATGGGGTGGTGCACGCGGGGGTGGTGTGCATAGGGGTGGTGCATGTGGGGGTGGTGCATGATGGGGGTGCACGGGGGGTTGGTGTGCATGGGGATGGTGCACGTGGGGTGGTGTACATAGGGATGGTGTGCATGGAGATGGTGTGCATGGGAGTGGTGCATGGGGGGGTTATGTGCATGGGGGTGGTACAGGTGGAGGTGGTGTACATGGGGCTGGTGCACGTGGGGCTGGTGTGCATGGGGTGGTGCACGCGGGGGTGGTGTGCATAGGGGTGGTGCATGTGGGGGTGGTGCATGATGGGGGTGCACGGGGGGTTGGTGTGCATGGGGATGGTGCACGTGGGGTGGTGTACATAGGGATGGTGTGCATGGGGGCGGTATGCATGGGGGTGGCGCACATGGGAGTGGTGTCCATGTGGTTGGTGTGCATGGGGGTGGTGCACATGGGGCTGGTGCACATGGGGTTGTGTGCATGGGGGTAGTGTGAATTGGGATGGAGAACATGGGGTGGTGTGCATGGGGGCGGTATGCATGGGGGTGGTTTTCATGGAGGTGGTGCATGTGGGATGGTGTGCATGGGGGTGGTGTCCGAAACACAAAGTGGACTTCTTTGGCCATAGTCAGTGATATATGCATCCTTTGGTTGTGCACGCTAGCCACGTCGTGCCACTACTTGCTGAAGGGCTTTGTACTTGCTAGTTGATAACGGGTGTTACCAATCCATTATTTCTCTCTCTGACTTTTTGTGACTCGTGTTATGCGTTTTCAACGTTGACCACACACCGTGAAATTCTTTTGGTCATGGTTAGTGGCATATGCATACTTTGGGTTGTCACTCTACATGGTTGCCACACCGTGTCACTACGTACTGAAGGTCTTTGTGCTTTTTAGTTGACAACCAGTGTTCCCAAACCATTGTTTCCCCCTCTGGCTATCAGTGACTCTTGTTGTGAGTTGTCAGCGTTGACCACATGAAGTGAAAATCTTTGGTCATGGTCAGTGACATATGCATACTTGGGTTGGTCACTGTGCATGGTAGCCACATTGTGCCACTACATATTGAAGGTTTTTGTACTTGCTAATCGATAACTAGTATTCACAAACCATTGTTTATCCATCTGACCATTTGTGACTCGTGTTATGAGTTGTCAAAGCTGACCACACATAGTGACATTCTTTGGTCATGGTCAGTGACACCTACCTACTTTGGTTGGTCATTGTACATGGTAGCCACACCGAGCTACTACTTATTGAAGGTCCCTGTGCTTGCTAGATGATAACTAGTGTTCCCAAACCATTGTTTCCCCCTCTGACCATTTGTGACTCATGTTAAGAGTTGTCAACGTTGACCACGCATAGAGGTTTTCTTTGGTCAAAGGCAGTACATATGCGTAATTTAGTCGGTCAGTGTGCATGGTCTAGACACCGTGCTACTATTTATTGACGGTCGTTGCACTTGCTAGTTGAAAACTAATACTCCGAAACCATTGTTTCACCCTCTGACCACTTGTGACGCGTGTGATGGGTTGTGAACGTTGACCACCCTTGCTGCACTTATTTGGTCATGGTTAGTGACATATGCCTAATTTGGTTGTTTGGTGTACATAGTAGCCACACCATGCCACTACGAATTGAAGTTCTCTGTCCTTTCTAGTCGATACATGGGGTTCCCAAACCATTGTCTCTCTCTCTGATCGTTTATGACTCGTGTTATGAGTTGTCAATGTTGACCACACATAGTGGACTTGTTTGCTCATAGTCAGTGACGTATGCATCCTTTGGTTGGTCACAAAGCACGCTAGCCACACCGTGCCAGTACTTGTTGAAGGTATTTTTATTTGATGGTTGACAACTAGTGGTCTCAATCCATTGTTTCCTCCTCTGACCATCTGTGACTTGTGTTATGAGTTTTCAACGTTGACCACACACTGTGAAATTATTTTGGTCATGGTTAGTGGCATATGCCTACTTTGATTTGTCACCGTACATGGTTGCCACGCCGTGTCACTACGTACTGAAGGTCTTTGTACTTTCTAGTTGATAGCCAGTATTCCCAAACCATTGCTACCCCCTTTGACTATCTGTGACTCTTGTTGTGAGTTGTCAACGTTGACCTCATCAAGTGAAATTCTTTGGTCATGGTTATTAACATATGCATACTTTGGTTGGTCAATGTGCATTGTAGCCACACCGTGCCACTACACATCGAAGGTCTTTGTACTTGCTAATCGATAACTAGTATTCACAAACCATTGTTTCCCCCTGTGACCAATTGTGACCCGTGTTATGAGTTGTCAAATATGACCACACATAGTGACATTCTTTGGTCATGGTCAGTGACACATGCCAAATTTGGTTGGTCACTGTACATGGTAGCCACACCGTGCCACTACTTCTTGAAGGTCCTTGTGCTTGCTAGTTGACACCTGGTGTTCCCAAACCATTGTTTCCCCCTCTGACCATTTGTGACTCGTATTGTGAGTTGTCAACATTGACCACACACAGCAGATTTCTTTGGTCAAAGGCAGTACATATGCCTGCTTTCGTTGGTCATTGTGCATGGTAGACACACCGTGCTACTACTTATTGAAGTTCTTTGTACCTTCTAGATGAAAACTAATATTCTGGAACCATTGTTTTCCCCTCTGACTATTTGTGACTCGTGTTATGGGCTGTGAACGTTGACCACCCATACTGAAATTCTTTGGTCATGGTCAGTGACATATGCCTAGTTTGGTTGTTCGGTGTGCATACAAGCCACACTGTGCCACTACGTATTAAAGTGATGTGTCCTTTCTACTCTATACATAGGGTTATGACTTGTCTCTCCCTCTGACCATTTCTGACCCGCGTTATGAGTTGTCAATGTTGACCACACATAGTGGACTTCTTCCGTCGTAGTGACTGACATATGCATCATTTGGTCGGTCACTGTGCACGCTAGCCACACCGTGCCACTACTTGTTGAGGGTCTTTGTACTTGCTAGTTGATTACTAGTGTTCCCAACCCATTGTTTCCCTCTCTAACCATTTGTGATTCGTGTTATGAGTTTTCAACGTTGACCACACACTGTGAAATTCTTTTGGTCATGGTTAGTGGCATATGCCTACTTTGGTTTGTCACCGTACATGGTTGCCATTCCGTGTCACTGCGTACTAGAGGTCTTTGTGTATTATAGTTGATAGCCAGTGTTCTAAAACCATTATTACCCCCTCTGACTATTTGTGACTCTTGTTGTCAGTTGTCAACGTTGACCACATGAAGTGAAATTATTTGGTCATGTTGAGTGACATATGCATACTTTGGTTGGTCACTGTGCATGGTAGCCACACTGGGCCACTACATGTTAAGGGTCGTTGTACTTGCTAATCGACAACTAGTATTCACAAACCATTGTTTCCCCCTCTGACCATTTGTGACTCGTGTTATGAGTTATCAAAGTTGACCACACAAAGTGACATTCTTTGGTCTTGGTCAGTGACACATGCCTACTTTGGTTGGTCATTGTGCATGGTAGCCACACCGTGCCACTAATTACTGAAGGTCCATGTGCTTGCTAGTTGATTCCTGGTGTTCCCAACCCATTATTTCCCCCTCTGACCATTTGTGGCTCGTATAATGAGTTGTCAACATTCACCATACACAGTGGAATTCATTGGTAAAAGGCAGTCTATCTGCCTACTTTGGTCGGTCATTGTGCATGGTAGCGACACCGTGTTGCTACGTATTGAATGTCGTTGTACTTGCTAGTTGAAAAGTAATATTCTGAAACCATTGTTTCCTCCTCTGACCATTTGTGACTCGTGTTATGGGTTGTGAATGTTGACCACCCATACTAAAATTATTTGGTCATGGTCAGTGACATATTCCTACTTTGGTTGTTCGATGTGCATGGTAGCCACACAGTGCCACTACATATTGAATCTATTTGTCCTTTCTAGTCGACACATAGGGTTCCCAACCCATTGTCTCCCCCTCTGACCATATGTGACTCGTGTCATGAGTTGTCAATGTTGACCACACGAATTGGACTTCTTTGGTCATAGTCAGTGACATATGCATCCTTTGGTTGGTCCCTGTGCACGCTAGCCACATCGTGCCACTACTTGCTGAAGGGCTTCGTACTTGCTAGTTGATCACGGGTGTTAACAACCCATTTTTTCTCTCTCTCACAATTTGTGACTCGTGTTATGAGTTTTCAACGTTGACCACACACCGTGAAGATCGTTTGGTCATGGGTAGTGGCATATGCCTACTTTGGATTGTCACTCTACATGGTTGCCACATCGTATCACTACGTACTGAAGGTCTTTGTGCTTTTTAGTTGATAGCTAGTGTTCCCAAACCATTGTTACCCCCTCTGACTACATGTGACTCCTGTTGTGAGTTGTCAACGTTGACCACGTGAAGTGAAATTCGTTGGTCATGGTCAGTGACGTGTGCATGCTTTGGTTGGTCACTGTGCATGGTAGCCACATTGTGCCACTACATAATGAAGGTTTTTGTACTTGCTAATCGATAACTAGTAATCACAAACCATTGTTTCCCCCTCCGACCATTTGTGACTTGCGTTATGAGTTGTCAAAGTTGACCACACATAGTGACATTCTTTGGTCATGGTCAGTGACACCTGCCTACTTTGGTTGGTCATTGTACATGGTAGCCACACCGAGCCTCTACTTATCGAAGGTCCGTGTGTTTGCTAGTTGATAACTAGTGTTCCCAAACCATTGTTTCCCCCTCTGACCATGTGTGACTCATATTAAGAGTAGACAACGTTGACCACACACGAAGGATTTCTTTGGTCAAAGGCACTACATATGCCTAATTTAGTCGGTCATTGTGCATGGTAGCCACACCGTGCTACTATTTATCGAAGGTCGTTGTACTTGCTAGTTGAAAACTAATATTCCGAAACCATTGTTTCACCCTCTGACCATTTGTGACTCGTGTGATGGGTTGTGAACGTTGACCACCCATGCTGGACTTCTTTGGTCATGGTTAGTGACATATGCCTAGTTTGGTTGTCCAGTGTACATAGTAGCCACACCGTGCCACTACGTATTGAAGTTCTTTGTCCGTTCTAGTCGATACATAGGGTTCCCAAACCATTGTCTCTCCCTCTGACCATTTGTGACTCGTGTTATGAGTTATCAATGTTGACCACACATCTTGGACTTCTTTGGTCATAGTCAGTGACGTATGCATCCTTTGGTTGGTCACAATGCACACTAGCCACACCGTGCCACTACTTGTTGAAAGTAGTTTTATTTGCTAGTTGATAACTAGTGGTCTCAGTCCATTGTTTCCTCCTATGGCCATCTGAGACTTGTGTTATGAGTTTTCAACGTTGACCACACACTGTGAAATTCTTTTGGTCATGGTTAGTGGCATATACCTACTTTGATTTGTCACTGTACGTGGTTGCCACGCCGTGTCACTACGTACTGAAGGTCTTTGTGCTTTCTAGTTGATCGCCAGTGTTCCCAACCCATTGCTACCCCCTTTGACTATCTATGACTCTTGTTGTGAGTTATCAACGTTGACCACATGAAGTGAAATTCTTTGGTCATGGTCAGTGACATATGCATACTTTGGTTGGTCATTGTACATGGTAGCCACACTGTGCCACTACATATTGAAGGTCTTTGTACTTGCTAATCGATAACTAGTTTTCACAAACCATTGTTTCCCCCTCTGACCATTTGTGACCCGTGTTATGAGTTGTCAAAGTTGACCACACATAGTGACATTCTTTAGTCATGGTCAGTGACACATGCCAACTTTTGTTGGTCACTGTACATGGTAGCCACACCGTGCCACTACTTCTTGAAGGTCCCTGTGCTTGCTAGTTGACACCTGGTGTTCCCAAATCATTGTTTTCCCCTCTGGCCATTTGTGGCTCGTATCATGAGTTGTCAATGTTGACCACACACAGCGGATTTCTTTGGTCAAAGGCAGTACATATGCCTTGGTCGGTCATTGTGCATGGTAGCCACACCGTGCTACTACTTATTTAAGATCATTATTCTTGCTAGTTGAAAAACAATATTCCAAACCCATTGTTTTCCCCTTTGACCATTTGTGACTCGTGTTATGGGTTGTGAACGTTGACCACCCATACTGAAATTCTGTGGTCATGGTCAGTGACATAAACATAGGTTGGTTGTTCACTGTGCATAGTAGCCACACTTTGCCACTATGTATTGAAGTTTGCTGTCCTTTGTAGTCGATACATGGGGTTCCCAGACCATTGTCTCTCCCTCTGACCATTTGTTACTCATGTTATGAGTTGTCAATGTTGACCGCACATAGTGGACTTCATTGGTCATAGTCAGTGACGTATGCATCCTTTGGTTGGTCACTGTGCACGCTAGCCACACCGTGCCACTACTTGTTGAAGGTCTTTGTACTTGCTAGTTGATAACTAGTGTTTCCAACCCATTGTTTCCCACTCTCACCATTTGGGACTCGTGTTCTGAGTTTTCAACGTTGACCACACACTGTGAAATTCTTTTGGTCATGGTTAGTGGCATATGCATACGTTGGTTTGTCATTGTACATGGTTGCCACGACGTGGCACTACGTACTAAAGGTCTTTGTGCTTTCTAGCTGATAGCCAGTGTTCTCAAACCATTATTACCCCCCTCTGACTATCTGTGACCCTTGTTGTCCGTTGTCAACGTTGACCACATGAAGTGAAATTCCTTGGTCATGGTCAGTGACAAATGCATACTTTGGTTGGTCACCGTGCATGGTAGCCACACTGTGCCACTACATATTGAATGTCTTTGTACTTGCTAATCGATAACTAGTAGTCTCAAACCATTGTTTCCCCCTCTAATCATTTGTGACTTGTGTTATGAGTTGTTAAAGTTGACCACACATAGTGATATCCTGTGGTCATGGTCAGTGACACATGCCTACTTTGGTTGGTCATTGTGCATGGTAGCCACACCGTGCCACTACTTATTGAAGGTCACCGTGCTTGCTAGATGATACCTGGTGTTCCCAAACAATTGTTTCCCCCTCTGACCATTTGTGGCTCGTATAATGAGTTGTCAACGTTGACCACACACAGCGGATTTCCTTGGTAAAAGGCAGTCTATCTGCATACTTTGCTCAGTCATTGTGCATGGTAGCCACAACGTGCTACTACTTATTGAAGGTCGTTGTACTTGCTAGTTGAAAACCAATACTCCGAAACCATTGTTTCCCCCTGTGACCATTTGTGACTCGTGTTATGGGGTCTGAACGTTAACCATCCATACTGAAATTCTTTGGTCATTGTCAGTGACATATTCCTAGTTTGATTGTTCCGTGTGCATAGTAGCCACACCGTGCCACTACGTATTGAAGTTCTTTGTCCTTTCCAGTTGATACATATGGTCCCCAAATCATGGTCTCTCCCTTTGACCATTTGTGACTCGTGTTATGAGTTCTCAATGTGGACCACACATAGTGGAATTCTTTGGTCATAGTCAGTGATGTATGCATCCTTTGGCTGGTCACTGTGTATGCTAGCCACACCGTGCCACTACTATTATTTCCAACGCATTGTTCCCCCCTCTGACACTTTGTGACTCGTGTTATGAGTTTTCAAAGTTGACCACACACTGTGAAATTCTTTTGGTCATGGTCTGTGACACATGCTTACTATGATTTGTCGCTATACATAGTTTCCATGCCGTACCACTACATACTGAAGGTCCCTGTGCTTGCTAGTAGATACCTGGTCTTCCCACACCATTGCTTCCCCCCCTCCTGACCATTTGTGACTCGTGTTATGAGCTATCAACGTTGACCACACACAGCGGATTTCTTTGCTCAAAGGTAGTACATATGCCTATTTTGGTCGGTCATACCGTGCTACTTCTTATTAAAGGTCTTTGTACTTGCTAGTTGAAAGTAATATTCCAAAACCATTGTTTCCCCCTATGACCATGTGTGACTTGTGTTATGGGTTGTGAACGTTGACCACCCATACTGAAATTATTTGGTCATGTTCAGTGATATATGCCTAGTTTGGTTGTTTGGTGGGCATAGTAGCCACACCGTGTCACTACGTATTGAAGTTCTTTCTCCTTTCTAGTCAATACATAGGGTTCCCAAACCATTGTCTCTCCCTCTGACCATTTGTGACTCGTGTTATGAGTTGTCAATGTTGACCACACGTGGACTTCTTTGGTCATACTCCGTGACGTATGCACCCTTTGGTTGGTCACTGTGCACGCTAGCCACACTGTGCCACTACTTGTTGAAAGTGTTTGTACTTGCTAGTTGATAACTAGTGTTCCCAACCCATTGTTTCCCCCTCTGACCATTTGTTAGTAGTGTTATGAGTTTTCAACGTTGACCACACATGGTGAGATTCTTTTGGTCATGATTAGTGGCATATGCCTACTTTGGTATGTCACTGTACATGGTTGCCACGCCATGTCACTATGTACTGAAGGTCCTTGTGCTTTCTAGTTGATAGCCAGTGTTCCCAAACAATTGTTACCCACTCTGACTATTTGTGAATGTTGTTGTGAGTTGTCAACGTTTACCACATGAAGTGAAATTATTTGGTCATGGTCAGTGACATATGCATACTTTGGTTGGTCACTGTGCATGGTAGCCACACTGTGCCACTATATTTTGAAGGTCTTTGTACTTGCCAATCAAAAGCTAGTATTCACAAACCATTGTTTTCTCCCATAAGCATTTGTGACTCGTGTTATGAGTTTTCAACGTTGACCACACACAGTGAAATTATTTTGGTCATGGTCAGTGGCATATGCCTGCTTTGGTTTGTCACTGTACATGGTTGCCACGCCGTGTCACTATCTACTAGAGGTCTTTGTGCTTTCTAGTTGATAGCTTTTCCCATCCCGATGAGGCTACCATGCATAGTGACCGACCAACGTAGGCAACCTAAGTATGGGTGGTCAGTTGAAATATTATGCACCTTGTCCACTGCCTAGCTGGCTAGCTACACATACAGACAAGGCATGCACTGCTCTGTGGAGTAAGTCCCATTGGCATCCTTGTGCTGGCCACAAATGCTGATGATGTGGAGGCAAAAGCTAAAAATGATGACGGAGTGGGCACAGGGGAAAGCCGCGTGCGCTGTAGGAAGTTTCGGCGTGGGTGCAGGTTGTCGCGCATCGGGCAATGCGACCGGGCAGATCATTGTGCCGAGCGGAAAATGATGTTGAGGAAGGAGGAGGCGGTTGATAACTGAGTGGGCACATGGGCGAGACCACGTGCGTTGCAATATGCTGATGAGGGAGATGGATGCGGAGTCGATGCAAGCGATGCTGATGACGAAGAGATTCAGAGGGAGCGGACATAGATGAGAGGAGGCAGGCGGCTGATGAGTCCGATGAAGCTGGAGCAAGGATAAAGAGAAAAAAAGGTAGCAGATGGAGATGTGGATGATGCGAAGAATGAAAGATGGTGACGAAGCTGGAGAAAGACGATGCAGAGCGTGGTAAGCAGAGGACAGAAAGGTGAGAGGCAGCGCGGTAGTGAGGAAGAGAGAGACAACTACTAGCTCTTCTTTTAGGAGAGTGACGGCTTGTTCCCCAGTTGGCCCTCGGCGGGCAGGAAGACTGGCGGTGTCCGATATCTTGGTAATAAGAGGAAGTTGGTTGCAGCAAAGCGGGTCATGCGACGGGCAGAGATACTGGTCCGCTGATGTGAGGAGAGTGACAGCTTGTTCCCCAGTTGGCTCGCAATGGGAGCAGGAAGACTAGTGGTGTCCGATATCCCGACAGCGGTAGTACGATTGCTGCAGCTGACGAAGCGAGAAGGCGATGCGAGAAGGCGGCTTGAGATAAAGGATGCAGTGGGCTGAGGATAATCAAGCAGAGGTAGCGGACTAGGCAAAGGAGGGAAGAGGATAAGGACGGAGGTGCTTGTGGAGGCCGAGGAGATGAGTGGTAGTTGTTTGGTGAGCGACAGGAAGCTTCCAGGTAGTTGACGGCAGGCGACTGCTTGGGAGCTGCTTGCGGCTGTTGTGGACGTCAAGTCACCAAGAGTCGGCCGCTGGCGCGGAATGGATGCAGGGCTTTCTCATTATGGCATAGCATTTCTTCAGCGCGAGGAATACTCTAGGCGGTGCTGCTGATGTTAGCTGCTGGCAAAGCATGGAGGCGAGAAGCGACGGTAGCGGCGGCAGAGAAATGCACATTAAGGTGATGGAGTGAGGATGGCGGGAGAGCGATGACGAGGTCACGGGGTACCAGGTGATGTTGCCTGATGCTCTGATACCATGTCAGAAGCATGCAGGAACGAGAACATCAGTAGCACAAGCAGGCATAAACATTGGAACATGCACGAGTACGTCAGCCAAGTGACGCAAGCATGAGTGGTCATGAAGACTTAGTCGCAGAGATTGAGAAAGGCCGAGGTGTCAGGGATTCGAGGTAGACGAGCTGCTGAGAGGAATCGAGAGTGAGAGGAGTGATGATTTGAATGAGAAAGAGCCGAGCAAAGGAGCGAGAGGGACAGAACAAAGAGGTGAACACTGTGAGAGGTTGGCCAAGGCAAGGTGTGCGAGGTGCGGGCAGAGCAAAGACACGACAGCAAAGCCTCGGAACCGAAGGGAAAAAGATGGACAGAACTTTTCTTGTTAAGCTAGAGAGGGAATGAACATCCTCCATGTATACAACAGAACCGGACAAAAACAGGCATGAACGGCTTCTTTCAGCTAGCCGGACACGTGGTGACGATCACTTATTAGGGGCGGCTCAACTATGGTAGAACTGTCGTGACCAACCAGCCGTTGCCGATGAGGTTCGGAGCGAGACCTGAACCAATATCAAGAGTTCGGATTATCTGAGGGGTGAATACTACGAGGACGACCTTGTCGGAGTCATATTTCTAACGGGCATATGCCACTAACCATGACCAAAAGATTTTTACAGTGTGTGGTCAACGTTGAAAACTCATAACACAAGTCACAAATGATCAAAGGGGAAAAATTTGTTGGGAACACTAGTTGTCACCTAGCAAGTATAAACACCTTCAACAAGTAGTGGCACGGTGTGGCTAGCGTGCACAGTGACCAACCAAAGGATGCATACGTCACTGACTATGACCAGAGAAGTCCACTATGTATGGTCAACATTGACAACTCATAACATGAGTCACAAATGGTCAGAGGGAGAGAAGATGGTTTAGACACCATATATATCGACTAGAACAAAGACAGAGCCAAAGAACTTCAATACGTAGTGGCACGGTGTGGCTACTATGCACACTGAACAACCAAACTAGGCATATGTCACTGACCATGACCAAATAATTTCTGTATGGGTGGTCAACGTTCACAACCCATAACACGTGTCACAAATAGTCAGAGGGGGAAACAATGGCTTCGGAATATTAGTTTTCAACTAGCAAGTACAACAACCTTCAATAAGTAGTAGCACGGTGTGGCTACCATGCACAATGACCGACCAAAGTAGGCATATGTACTGCCTTTGACCAAAGAAATCCGCTGTGTGTGGTCAACGTTGACAACTCATAATACGAGTCACAGATGGTCAGAGGGGGAAACAACGGTTTGGGAACACCAGGTATGAACTAGCAAGCACCGGGACCTTGAGTGAGCAGTGGCATGGTGTGGCTATCATGTACATTGACCAACCAAA